>JACXGI010002324.1:8612-75394 GCA_016801175.1 Esox masquinongy | reverse complement strand
GTGTTCATTCATAGTTTTGATGCCTTCAATGAGAATCTACAATGTAAATAGTCATGAAAATAAAGGAAACGCATTGAATGAGAAGGTGTGTCCAAACTTTTGGCCTGTACTGTATATCCAGCCATCACATCTGAATTACGTTTAGGTCTGGCCAGTGACTAGCTGTGTCTGGTTGTTCGGCTTTGGAAGTACAAAGGTGTTCACCCAGAATAAGTCAAGTACTATATACCCTTACTAGTTCCACACTGAGGCAGTTCACAGTCTTCCTTGTTTAATACATTTAACCAAAAATGTTGTGTCCTTACCTGCTTTTCCAGCTTCTGTTGCCTGAGGCTTGTGCTGTCATCATCAAGTGCACTGGAAAGAGACAAGACAAAATTACTCCATGTAATACATAAAGATGAGACATAATAAATGCAGTACTGTGGTTGGTTAGAAAGAAAGGTTAGAGTGATTCACTAAGAACTAAACAGAAGCCAAAAGGCTGAAAAGGGGAGACACCTATCCTGACTGAACGGTCAAAAGGTAATGTGCTCTAATAATCTCTACCTGGCACAGCCAAAAGAAGACTGGCTGATAAAAAAAGGGCTTTATGAAATACATTTGATTGATGGCTACATTTGTTCAGTGTAAAATGTTTGTCAGTTTCTTTGCAACAGTGTTCACTAATTAATAAATCCCGGATCTCAATTACAGTTAGGACATCAAGGACCACATTTTCTATTGAATTCCACCAGGGGGCAACACCGCTGTGAATATCAACTGCAGACTGCATTCACATCTCCTTGCAGAGCTGGAATTTAATGTTACTGACATTAGATAAAACAACTGCTGATAAATAACACTGTAGAGTGCTGTGAAGAAGTACACAATATATTTTATCTTAATTTCAGCACCACTGACAGAAAAGGTTAACCAAAGTACAGCCATTTTTTCAAGAGCTGGTGTGCACCCCTGAGAAAGTTCTATTGATCGCATCGATGGTGCCGTCAGAGAAGGTTTTGTAAGTAGTCACCGGTGATGTCCTCTATTTCAATGTCGCAATTGAAAGCAACGCACGTCTTTTTTTCTACACTCAGTGATTTCCTTAATGATCTTCCCAGACATTCTCATGAACCTCCCAATAATATTCTGATGCATTTCAGTCAATATAAACGACAGACCTAAATCCCTATGATTTCAATTTGATTTACCGAAATTATAATAGCCTACAAATCCACTTTTTCCCAATATATAATTGCTTCCAAAAGCAAATAATCTTACTTAAATACAGATGATTGTGATTAACTGCGATACATTTCTTTAGTAATTTCACAGCACTAGCCTTTCATTTAAAAAAATACACTAAGAAATAAAGGCCATGCTTTGCTCAGTGATAAATGACAAATGTAGCTGTCTATCAGCCTATTACATCAAGTGGAATGAATGTTGATTTTTGAGGGGTTTCTTGCATGTACTGCCCACTCCAAGTCCCCTCAGCGTTTCTATTAAGGATTAAAACCCAGGCTTTCAGCTGGCCATTTCATATTTTTTAATCCTTCTGCTGTGGATTTGCTTTAGTGTTTTGAATCAGTCCTGTTGCAAGATCAATGTTATTTTCCTACCTCAATAATTAAAAACCTACCACAAGGAGTCACTAGAGTGCAGCAAGGCAACAATGGTCGGACACAAACCCTGCCCACCTGAACAGCGGAGAGTCAAATAACCCCACCCTGTGCATGACCACGTTGTTAGTATGCCACGCCCAGGATTCAAACAATGACGCACTGCGAGACGGTGACTAAAATAAAACCACAACACAGACGGACAAACAACGACGCACTGCGAGACGGTGACTAAGATAAAACCACAACACAGACGGACAATGTGTGGGACGGCATGACGCGCATAACAAGGAAGGAGGGCACGCCCGTAGGTGAACACACGTAACGGAGACAGACGGGCACATGTCAACTGGAAAGGGCACTATACAGCAAAGGGTCTTGTGCTCTGTACAGGTTGAGCCTTACCTGAACACGTGCCTGCTCAATGTATGCTTCATCGTAACGACATGAATAGAGAAGACTAGCATGCCCATATTATCTACTGGATGATGTGTGCAGGGCAATGTTTATAAGCATTATGTGATGGTATGGTAACCACCTTGTTCTACACTGGTACTACACTGGTCTCGTTCGGTAAGGGAAGACGAGAAGTCGTGTTATTGCTCAGAGGCAGGATTCTACACAGTGCCCCTTTAAGCTAAGCTCAACCTGAATAGGCAAACCTGAGAGACCACTCACATAGGCCACAAACCACTCTCCCTGCAGATGCACAGTCGCCGGGTGTGTGTGTGTGTGTTTGGGGGGGGGGTTGATGGAGGTATGGGGGCGGAATGAAGTGAGAACTGGGGTCATGTGTCGAACAACGTCTCTGTGAATTACTCCTTAATCTGAGTCAGTCCACATGCTCATGAGGTCAAGAATCCTAGGATGTATCATACCCATTATTACAGAAATTGTCACAGGAACATGATTAGAAGAACTAATTCAAAATTATTGTTATTTATGGTCCAATAACGTGAAGTGTTCATAATGGTGTCCGAAGCATATTTACTGTGTAAAAGATATACACATTTCCATTAACAATAGGCATAAATCGTATTACTCGGCTAACTACTCATCATAATTTACTGAAATTTAAAGAGCCATTCAGCTCATCAATGACCAACTCTGTAGCCGCATGGGACTCCAATGGTGATGATGATGAGACCACCTACACAGAGGGAGGTCACGGACTTGGTAGTGTGGTGCCAGAACAGTAGTCTCTTCCTCAACGTCAGCAAGACTAAGGGGCAGATTCAGTGGATTTTACATTTAGGAGGCTTGGATAAGTAAATAATTACACAGAAATTCCATCTAATTCTGTGGCAATAACAAATGTCATCAATGCCATCAAACCACTGAGATTTGGATCTGATCTCAACTCAAGTAAGCCCAGTCCAGCACTACAAATACACACTCACCCGCCACTTTATTAGGTACACCTTCTCAACTGCTAGTTCACGCAAATATCTAATCAGCCAATCATGTGGCAGCAACTGAATGCATTTAGACATGGTCAAGACGATCTGCTGAAGTTCAATCCAAGCATGGATTGGATGGGAAAGAAAAGTGATATGACTTTGAACATGGTATGGTTTTGGTGACAGATGGGCCGGTTTGAGTATTTCAGAAAGTGCTGATCTACTGGGATTTTCCCACACAACCATCTCTAGGGTTTCTGCTGCGACATTCAGGTGGTAGGGCCAGAATTTCACGTGAACAACACAAAAGCATGGATCCATCCTGCCTTGTATCAACGGTTCAGGCTGGTGGTGGTGTAATGGTGTGGGGGATATTTTCGTGGCACACTTTGGGCCCCTTAGCACCAACTGAGCATCGCCACAGCCTACCTGAGTATTGTTGCTGACCATGTCCATCCCTTTATGACCAAAGTGCACCCATATTGTAATGGCTACTTTCAGCAAGATCACACGCCATGTCACAAAGCTCACATCATCAAGCTGGTTTCTTGAACATGACAATGAGTTCACTGTGCTCAAATGGCCTCCACAGTCACCGGATCTCAATCCAATAGAGCACCTCTGGGATGTGGTGGAACGGGAGATTCACATCATGGATGTGCAGCAGGCAAATATGCAGCAACTGGTGATGCTATAATGTCAATATGGACCAAAATCTCTGAGCAATGTTTCCAGCACCTTGTTGAATCTATGCCACGAAGAATTAAGGCAGTTCCGAAGGTAAAAGGGAGTCCAACCCGGTACAAGCAAGGTGTACATAATGAAGTGGCCGGTGAGTGTAGGTGGGTAGATCTGTCCACAGGGAAGACATCACAACGCACCTGAGCAGGTGTTGGTGACAGTAGTGACGAAGGAAGGATAAAGCAGGTGTTAATTACACATAGGGGACGGTTACTGGGGTGACCGGGAGGACGGAGGATCAGAGCCTGGGGAATGTGTGCAGGATGAACTGTCCAGCTAGGGACCTGGGAGATGCAGCGGGGCTACCCTCCACTGGGCAAAGGATGGCAACTTGGCTGAACTTTGTCTCTCTGACAGAAAAAACTGTAAGCTTTTTCTAGTAGTCCCTAATCCAGACTGTGCTCTACAACTTGACAGGGTTTCAACCAGGCAGTCACCAAAGCAGAGCATTTCTCAAGTCAATCAATCAACTAACTGACTGTAGCGTGAAGAGTATTCAGGAGAACTGATAACTTCATTATGAAATTACAAGTAGATGGAAACAGGTTTGACTTTCAGGAACACAGTTGTGTCATTTGTTTACCTCTCTGACGCTCACAAACTTCATAGGATATATTAACAACGACTGTGGCAACATCACAATGGAAAGCAATGTGTCTATTCCACACTCAATGATCGTCCTTAAATTTTCAGGAACTTCCCAATACCATTTTAGTAGCTACATAGAATATAACTAAATCCTTCAGATTACAACTAGGTTTACCTACATTAAAAAAAGAAATGGTGAGTTGTCTAGGTGTGTTTATTATGAATTCAAGATTGCAACCAGGGAGTTTTCCTAGCCACTGTGCATCAATATTTTGTTGTTGCTTGCTCTTTGGGGTTTTAGGCTGTGAATATGTATAAGCACTTAGTGACAAATGCTAATATAAAAAGGTCTTTATGATTTGGTTGATTATTTATTATGGGAGTAAGCTACAGGCCAAACACACTATTTAACCATATCATTTCTTCCAATAGCACATCATTTCTTCCAATAAAACAGAAAGTTACACAAAAACATTCAAGAAACGCTGTTGTAATGGATGGGTGCTAGGTGCACTTTACCTTGCTGTTGAGGTAGAGGAGAAACTAGTGGAGCTGGAGGGTCTTCAGGGCCATTGCATTGAAAGATGTAAAACAGGACACACAGATCATTATTTGGGAACAGGAAACACAGGACAAACCAGAAAGCTGGAGATCAGTAATAAAAAAAATAAAAAAATTAAGCCTTAATGAGATGCTTTTGTACAGTTCATACTGTACTTGTCCATTTGAGAAGCCAAACATTATCCATTTAGCTTATTGTGAAATGTAAATAATCAATAACATATCAAGAATTCAAATTTTCATTTGTCAGCTAAGTCACAAAACACACTGTAGTGGCCTGCAATGTAGTCCTACGAATCAACACATGTCAAACAGAGAGACAAACATTGACCAGGCAGGGTGCAAAAAAGGTTTTATTTTATAATTTAATATATCTTAATATATATAATTTAATAATCTGAGAATATAGCCTAATGAGTGTCCTCCACCTCTATCAAACATGAAGGACACCTGCTGTCTGTTCCCCTCACAGGCCTCTACGGGGTAATGAATGTTTCATAACACTGTCACAGCTAAGGTGACAATGAAGGACTTAAGACTGACCATCTGCACAGTTTGACACCAACCAGGTAACCATGGACACCTTGAGCCGTGAACAATGCACTTTTGCAGCCAATTGCTCTCAGTGACTGAAACTAACACCATGCTGTAAAGATTTACTGACAAGCAGCAACAACATGAAAAATACACAGGCCAGTAACAGACTATTACATTGGCACAAAAGATACTGCATTCTGATAAAAACAATATCCTCTATATTCTCTTGTCACCAACTGTATGTAGGTGGGTATTATATCTACAGCCCTGTCTCATCACAACAGCAGTTTATGATCATAGCAAGCTTTTCTCATTGGCATTGTGCTCTTCTTCCCATACGGCTCTTCCCACCAGGAAGTTAGGTGGGTCAACATGTATGTGGGCACGCTCGCTCACCCGACAACCTCACTTAGCTTTGCCGGCACTATGGAAATTATCAAAACATTAGAACCAAAAGAGACAACAGGCCACGTGGAAGCATATAATTAAACCGTAATTAAAGGAATTTTTAAATACATTTAATAGCTCGTCTAGGCTTACATATAGCCAGGGGTCATTTTATAAGGTGCACCAAAAAAAACATGGTACACGACAACATACTGCTCCAACAGACAGCGAGTTAAGTGACCGTGGCTTGCTATATAAAGTATGCAGAGAGACATTCAATTACCGTTTGACTGAATGTTACAATGGGCTAAATGAGTGATGCTATTGCATTAGAACCCTCAACAGTGACCGCAACCCAACGCAGGCCTCAACCCCACGCAGGCCTCAACCCCACGCAGGCCTCAACCCAACGCAGGCCTCAACCCAACGCAGGCCTAATCCCCACGCAGGCCTAATCCCCACGCAGGCCTCAACCCCACGCAGGCCTCAACCCAACGCAGCCTCTTTGGGATCTAATGGAAAAGACTGTGAAAGGGTCTGACCGGTACTCAGTGGGGGTACTTAAACAGTCCACAGTGTAGGGTAAGCCCACCTATTAACCCCACCTACCCTTTAAGCCAGGGACTGACTCACTAGGTTTGCCTAAGGGACAAATTTGTAATGAGCTAATTTTCCACAGGCCAACATGGAAACGAAAAGCTGTGTTCAAATGTATTAAATAATTTTTAGTACATTAAAATAAAAGACCATTGAAATTTTTAACACCAAGTGACTGATTTTAAGAAAGTGCCATAGATATTAGAAATGTCTAAAATTAGGTCATGGTGGGCTTAATAGGTTTGCTTACCCTAGACCATTTCAAGTTTATCGAAAAACTTACATTGAGTTTCCCCTTCAATAAATACATTTCTGGGTTTAAAAGAAAGACTAAACTGGAGGATGGAGAGAATGGCTACAGTTCCAGTAAAACCGGTGAAATAGCAAGAGAAAGGGATTAGGCTTTTTTTTTTTTTTAAAAACAGAGTGATGACACTGGCAAAAAAGTAGTTTTGGCACTCGGATGATCTCTGCCAAATAACACAATCTGGGATTCATTATTTTGCAAAAGATGCCCTGCCATCAAGTACTAAAATGACAACTAATCAGTTTCAGATTGTACCTTCAAGGAAGATGAAAGGACCAGTGGAATAAAAGATAATGCACAATGTAGTGATTTAACAGCATTGTTTAACTATGCCTATACTGAACTAAATGGGCTAAACAAGTCATTCAAAAAACAAGCTCCTTCACACTAATTCTTTCCTGCAAGCAGTTAGGCTACTTGGCCAACAATTCTTAGCAAGTCCTAAACTACCGCAAACAGCCCCAAACCACACAACATAAAATGTAAGAAACCTTTGTTACAGTACAAGAGCCTGACCTATGAATAAGTAACAACATGTAACCGAAGACAACAACATAACAGAAGTAACAATGTAACAGAAGTCATCCTTAACAACAGGTAAGCCATTCGGCCCATGGAGAACAGAAAACGTGTGTGGGTGTGAGGAAGGAGCAGTGGGCGTTTGTAGTGTTGGTCTGCAACAAACACAACAAACGCCTGACTCAGAGGACACAGTCCAATTCACTCTCTCAGTTCCTCTTTCCTCCAATCTCACCCACAGTTTGTGTGTATGTGCGTGTGTGTAAGTGTGTGCGTGTAATGGCTAGGAATATGCGGGACCATGTGTAGGCCTGCTATATACCTGTAGGACCAACGGCTGTAGACAGGCTGGGCGCCTCCGTTCTTTACAGCGTCCATGATGCCAGTCTAGGTGCGTTATAGAAAGACAAAGTCCAACAGCAGCTTAGTTAATGTACGGCGCTCCAAGCCAAGACCAGAGTCAGTCTGAAGCTCTATGCAGAGCTCCCACCACAACCCTGCTGTACAGCAGCCATGTGAGATTTCCACTTCGGGGAGAGACCGCTCCACACAGGTGAGGGTGAGGTCTATTAGTGCAAGTTGTTGCTATGACACCCCACTTCAGACTGGCCTCCGAACGCCAAACAAAGAACACGGAAGGATTTCCAGTTAGGGAAGCATGAATATGGCACAGGGTCACGCCAAAATAAAACAGATGGTGTGAAACCATTAAGATTGCTCTTCCGATTTAAGTTTGTGTTCAGGTCACATGCTCCAACTGCTTGGCTGTCGTCACAAAACGGATCCAATATGTTGTATAAGAGGCTATTGTTGTACCTACTTCAGAAGTACAACCGGGCAAACATGTACAACTGCTTACAAGTTAGACAGGAGCTGGACATGACTGGACATGACGGTATCAGAAATTCAGCAAGCAGATCCCATTTCCTTTGACTCAGAGGGAGACATTGTCTGGACAGACGGTGACTTGGTGCAAACTGAATTCAACAGCAAAGGGTTTTTATATGTGCTTTACTCTAATCTCAGTATTGAAATGAACCGATTTAGCACTTTTTAACAAAACATTATGCCAGAACGTACAAGTCACAGCTAATTAACTAAACAAAATGTTTTTCACAATGTGAAGCCACGTTATTCTGGGTTTTGGTCGTTCAAAATAACGTATGTGCGGGAGTTACTCCCAATTACATTACAAGAAGCATAAACACAAATCCTACACAGGGAACTTGCAACGCCTGGACAGTGGGTCCTATTTCTGGGAGCACCCAAACGTAACAGCCAACTTACTGAATGTTCTGCTAAATTCATATACAAAAAAAAAATCTCATTTCTAAAACTGGCAAGACATGGCGGACCTTGGTCCTGTTGCTAGGAGACCAAAGGGTCTTCATGTCATTGTTGTGGGTGTTAATACAGCTACAAGCACAGGGAAAATGGAGTTCTCCTCTAAGGGCAATCTGGGGAACAATTAACCGGGGAGTAATTAAACAGTGCCAAAACAAATGAAAACATTGTGGACTGGCACTACCATATCCCTTACGGCTTACAAGCAACTGACTGCCTTAACATTCAGCAAAATCGACCAGCCTCCTTGTATTTCGTCATCAAAATGTGAGAGGTAGCAAAGCAACCAATGTAATTTAAAGTGATAACATTGGTATGTTTGGCGTCAACCACTTAGGGTACTGCGGCTGCCACAGGGGCCCTCTCTGTTCATCCACCCGCCCCAGCACAACGTATGCCTCCACAGTGGGCCAGCCTTTCTCAAACTTTCACCGTGCCATTGACTAGGGAAGCACGGCCAACTTCCCTTTTAAAAGAAATGTTTCAATGTATTTTTAACACAATGAATTGTTCTGAACACTAATAACATGGTTCATTAAGCAATTGCATTCTTTATTTGAGGACATGTTTGGGGGCATCATTATGTGATACTGCAATAATCTCAATGAGGACACCAAAATTACACACAAACCAGGGTTTTAACCCCAAAATAAATGTCCTTGGTCTTGCTTTAAAATGATTATTGTCTTAGGGGAAGTGTTCTGACTTCCTATTTGAAAAGCAGAGAAGTAAGCTAGAGGGAAATTTCACATTCTAAATTTTGGTCTAACTTGTGTAAGTGGGCAAAACAGAAGCTACTTCAAAAAGTTAGGAAGAAAACCTGTGGATGCACTTCCTCAAAAATGTGTATCAAATGTAGATTTAAAATGTACCAGTTTAAGTCATTCAGAAGACTAACAAAAATGACTTGGTTAGACATTAAATTAATAGTAATGAGCGCATACATTTTCATATTGGAGACGCAAATGCCATGTTCAAACCAACTAAGCAAAGGGGTTGGATATTTTACAATCATTTCACGTAAGGCTACGTCTTGCACATGCAACCAGATTTTCTGCAGAAATGTCATGGTGCTGATTAAAGTTCATGCACCTGATTGTTACATCCAGACCAGAGAAGTTTCACTAAAACAAAGTTAAACGATCATAATCAATCTGTGTTAGACGGTCGTACTTCAGACCAAACCCCAAAACATTTTTCCCCCCTTTATGATTTTACAGCCAGACCTCACTATGTAAAAAGTAAAGCAATGTAATCAACAAACCCAGTGTTTTTTATTATTTGGGGCTAAGACTATCTGTCAACAATTACAGGCTGATTTGCAAAAGTATAGGTCTACATTTGAAGGAAGCGTGGATTGACAAGTATAAAAAAGGTACTGTGAAGTGGCAAAAAACATGAAGATCATCAGGCATTAATGGTGAATGATATTCTGTGAAAAACAGAACATCCTCATTGATTTTTTTCCTCCAGTCTGAATTACTGCCTTCTTCTGCCTATTTTGTGGTAAGATGTGTGTATGTAAACACCATAATTAAATGGACAGTTACAATATTCTTGATTTTTTGGCTTTGTTTTTCAGCACAGTATCATCTTGAATGCTCAGAACAACGAAATCCCTCTAAACGAGTGGTTCCCAACTCCTGTCCTCAAGTACCTCCCGTTGCACACATTCCTGTTGTAGCCCTGGACAAGCACACCAAACTTAAGTCAGTGATGGCATGATAGTTACTCATCGGATCTGAATGGTATTGAGCATGAAGACAAGAATGAAGGGGAAAAAAAATTAAAAATGGAAATGAATGAACGTCAATCACCATTATTCCACTATTATCTGCAAATTACAATGCAAAAATTTTTTTAAAAGCCCATGTGTAGCACCTTTAAATGGTGTAGGAAGAGGACTGTGCCAAAGAAGGAAAGATAGTCAAAGATTAACAAGCAAGCCCAAGTTAATGTCAAATCAGGTAAACCATATTATATCTGATGGATTTGGGTCAATAGTTTGTAGTGACTGATGTGCATCAGAATGGTATTGGGAAGCTAATGAAAATTTCAGGGAAGATCAATACATAATGACTGAGTGTGTTGAGAAGACGACATGCATGGCTTTCAAATGCAATTTTGCCACAGTCCTTAGTAACAAGTCCCTCATTGCTTCAGAGTGTTGTATTTGGAAACAGAAGACAAAATTCAGTAGTAAAATTAAAAGCACTTTCTACGTGTCAACTGCAAAATAGAGAAGCATTCGGCTTCTCTGAACTAAGATGCACAGTCAGCGGATTTCAACAAATCCACTGAAACCATTAGGACTCTAAAGCGGGGACATGCCACTGGCCAGCAGGTATCCTCCCACAAAGCAGGGGGTGGAGGCTCCGCCACAACCTTCCCCACACACTGTGAGCTTCTGAGGCCTTTCTGTCAGTTCCAACAAGTCAAGACATTTTCCTCCGAGAGTCGCTCTTACGGTGGTGGTGTTCTCGCTCACATACATGTCGCTCACTGGATGTTTTTTCATTGTAACATCCTCCATAAAGTCCAGAGACTGTAACGCTGGAACCACCACATCTGGCACCAACCAATCATACCGCATCAAAAGTAGCTTAGATCCTGCGTCTTCCTCGTTCTAATGTTTGGTCGAACAAGAACTAAATCTCTTGACCATGTCTGTGCTATATTTTCTGAGTTACAGCCACATGATTCACTGTTCGGTTGAATGCGCGAATGAGCAGGTGTGCCTAATAAAGTGGCCAGTAAGTGTACAAGAAAGACTGCGAGAGTGAGATGGGTGGAATAGGCTCTCTCTCCATCTCCTTCCCGGTCTCCCCCTCTCTCCTGGCAAATTTAATCGATTGGTTGTGAGTTAGAAATGCACATGCCTACTGGCACACTGGATTATATAACGGTACCACACTTAACAGTGCATGTCTGAGCAAAAAAACCAAGCCACGAAGTCCAAGTAACCCTGTAGAACACCAATGACAGAACTGTTTTGAGGCATAGATATCTGGAAGGTTATTAAAAGGAGGAACACAACGGGGGACCGTCATTGTGAAATGGAAGAAGTTTGGAACCACTGAGACTCATGAGAACTAGCCTTGCAAATGCCAGATTTGTTTTCTGTCTATCCGTTCCCAACTCAACAGGGGGAATGACCAACCCAGTGCGGAGCCATGTCCTTGCCATGTGATAAAAACAGGCATCTAGTCTCTGTTGAAACTGCTGTACAGTCAGATACTTTAGGTCAAGATTTGGACAGGAATAATGTAGACTGGTTTGAACCGGGACTGAGTGCATGATGGTGTCTAACTTAACAGACACTAATTTTCCTGTGATCCATCCACGTTCTTATACAACCCGTGTGTTATCAGCCTCTGATGCTGTGGTGAGAAGGTCACTTTCCACCTCTCTGTTCAGCTCTTCAAAAACAGACATTTTCATTTGAAGCATGCATTCTCAGGCAAGTGAGTCACCACGCGAGCTTGAAACCCACAACACAAGGGAGAGAGCTTTAGTGGCCTACTCACAGTCTGTGTCCTTATGGAAGAAGACAGGATAGATTACTGGAAATGTTTTGAAAAATAGGCCTATGTGAGAGGTTTAGATGCCACATTTTAAATCCGCCTTTGTTTCCCCTCTAACAAGAGCTTCCAGTTGAGCCATCAATGTGCGCGACTACTGGAAACAAACAGGCTAGATATCCTTTACTCACACTTGGCTAATCCACAGCATACATCCTCTGCAGTTAATTTTGTTTTTAGATTTTCTTCATGCCAAAACAGCTCCTATTCATTTTGAAAGGCTTCCCTACAAAAGCACATGGGTGGAATTCAAGTATAAGGAAAGGGTGGGAACTGAACTCTGGTTTTGATCTTGTCTTGGGGTAAAAACTGACCTATAGTTTTTGCTTTCTGCAGAGCTTACTGTAACCTCCTACGCACACATCAACATGCACTCAGGGCTCCTCTCCTCAGCACAGTCCTAACGCACAGACATCAAACAGAGATCAAAGGGAATGCTGTGGGAACAGGGACAGTAGATTTCACAAGACATTAAAAAAGCAACGCCATTACATTAAACGCAGTGCCCATCGCTGAAAAGCGACGGAAAAGCTTGAATGTCGAAGGAGTCAGGGTTCCACTTGAAAGATTTTCACCTAGCCATTAGTATTGTCACAAGTCAACTGCTTGGCCCATAATTTTTTTACTGAGCCATTTTTTTTTTTTTTACTGTGGTCGAAGCGCATAGCCAATGTTGTTGTCTGTCGTTGGTGCAATGGTAATGAAACGTTTAGGCTTTAAAAAGACACCACACAACCAAATAAAGACTGGAATTCTCCCTTGCCTCCAGCTAGTAACATAACATTCCCTCACCCTACACTCTAACCCGCAATCATATGTAGTGTCATTATTTTGACCAAGAACGCACGGCATAAGGAAACCTTTCACTGGTTCAATAAGGAGCAAACGGTCCCCAAAATGGAACACGGTGAACTGATGCAGATCACCTGTGCAGCTACATTAAGCTAATCAAAAGAACATTTGAGTCATGATAGTACAGTAGGATCATAAACAGCATGAAGACGGTAGTCATTTTTATGACACAAGCGGTCATGACTGTGTTTATGACAGCTTGTTATGACAACAGTCTTATTATGACATTGTTACGTGGACCTTATTACAAAGGGATGAGGTAATTCAAAAAGAATAAAAATAAAAAGAATCGACTGACATGCAGTGACACTGTTAAAAGGGGGGAGAACGACAACAAAAATCAATGTGTCTAAGTTCATTAATCACTTAGTAATCACTTAGTAATTGGAGCTCTCTCACGCAGAGAGAGCAGGATTGAGCTAGAGCAAAAATCAGGGTCAGAGGGTTATATTGCTCTCCCCCCACAAAAGCATTTTGACTGAACTTTGTGAAATAACAGTTATCTGCATGAAAAACCCATGTCCTGCCACAGTAAAAACACTAAGTTGTTGAATCCTAATCGATTGTGGTACATGCCACATACATTATGTCCTAAATGTCAGTCGCAGGTTTTCAAGTTTACATTTTCTAACATCTCCTCCAAAAGCGGTTTATGGTCCAAGTGAGACAGCTGTGTGCCTAAACAGTCCAAAAATGACTTGAAGCAATCACTGATTTGTTGTTGTTCCCCTTTAATGATTTATTCTTCCATTTAGATCAGTGTTCTTTAAATTTTCCAATCAGGGACACATTGGTCAATAAGACAAAATAATGGAATCCTTAATGCCATGGGGGGCATGTCAAGGGCCGCACTGACAGCCACCAAGAGCCGCCAATGACCCCCGGGCCATGAAATTAAGAACACAGATTCAGCCTAACACTATATTCTGGATATTTTCTACTGGATTTACGTAGCCTCTCATAAACAACACATATTATTGTTATTGTTATCATCATTGCCATGGTGGTGTAAGCAGGCCAGAACCAAAAGCTCTGTACATGTTCTACTGTAAAAATTGTATACCATTATATCAAATTAACATTTTAGTTGGTGACTGAATACAAATAATAATTTTTAAAAAGGCATGTTTGAAGATGAATGTATTAACTAAGTTTTGTATATTGTCAAACTCATGAAGAGGAAGGATTAAGCAGAACAACACTAGCAGGCTTGATCTGGCTAATTTTAGCAACTACCTATAAACTAAGCTATTGTGTCTGCCTTAACCTGTGCCTCCGGACTATTGGAATGTATCTATTTTGAGCTTCACTATAATATCATTAGAGTTTACATACTTTGGATTGGCAAATTAATTAGGGAAATAGCTTTACTGCCAGAAACAGCAGTTAGGTAACTCAGGAAAGATCAGGGTAGTGAGCAGTACTCACCAAACAGGGTGAAGCTCTGACAAGCGATCCCACCACAACACATACAAGTAAGGGCTATATCTAAAACATGTAGTCTTCACCTACTACTTGTAACCCATGTTAAAAATCTGTTTATTCAGTTGGGCTCAGTTATCATAGAACAAAGAGCAGGGGGGGTGGGGTTTAGGCTACCACTCCACCCGGACTGTTCATACGGCTCCACTAACTCTTCACGGATGACTCCTTCACCTTTCCCTCTTCAGATCCTCCTCACCATCCCTGACATATTCAGAATCATGGGATATCAGGCAATCAGGTGTAACTTCACAATATGACTCTTCATACGTATACTACTGCAAATTCATATGTAACTTGATTAGGCCTATATTAAATTCATACGTAACTTGATTAGGCCTATATTAAATTCATACGTAACTTGATTAGGCCTATATTAAATTCATACGTAACTTGATTAGGCCTATATTAAATTCATACGTAACTTGATTAGGCCTATATTAAATTCATACATAACTTGATTAGGCCTATATTAAATTCATACGTAACTTGATTAGGCCTATATTAAATGCTGCTCACCCTTAAAGACAGGGCTTAAATAAAGTAAATGCACAAAAAGCTTTGCACCTTTACACATCAGCTGTACATCTCCACTTTAAAGCAAGTGAAAATGTAGAAAATTGGTGGATTAGGATATAAAGAAAGTAATTGTTATAGGGTCAATAATATAATACAATAATGTTATATTATTGCATTATAGGGTCAGAATAATTTTTAGTATAGGCCTATTATGTAGTAACAGGACCGAAGGAAAAATACTAACGAATTAGACTATTCACATTACAAAAACAGCATACAGCGATGTCCAGAATGAACAGTGGACGCCACCCAATAAAATGTCAGTGCTAAATAAAATGTTCATTGGACTCTCTGTTTCCCAGTCCTTGGCCAACATGTAGGATATTATCAAATGTTTTATTTTATGCTGGCATTGGTACTGGGAACGGAATAATCCATTTACACTCTCTGAATATTTCATATCTTTTCCATTTCTATATTTTTTAAGGAATTGACACAGAACTGTGGCGTCTGATCTCAGTGCCAGCAGGCACTTGGTTATTGATGAAGACGTGACATCATTCCTTTTCTGAAGGAATTGAAAACGTATTTTTGAGAGGGTGAGACAACCATGATCGTAGCTACATTTTTATATTTTTATACTGTCAGGGTCAGACGACCTGCGTGGGCACAATAAGAACGTGGAGATGATCAGGAAAACGAGTGCATTCAAGAACCAGGCGTACAGGAGAGGTAAATATAAAAGAGCATGTATAAACAGGACTTGAAATCACCATAACCTGCTATTAACTTTATCATCACCATCTAACTCAGTTTAGGAGCCTGAGATCGCTGATCTATTTAGGGAGTCCTGCCTGCTCTGGGCTATGACAATGTCATACTGTCATTTGTTTTGTTATGTGCAATGTTTAACTCACCTATACCTAGTATTGCTAAGGCCTGCTATTATTATTTTCATGAACATATAAGAGAACCACAATGGAAATTTGTTTTCAACATTTTGTGTCAGCTTCTATAATTTTAAACGCATTGCCCACAATGTGTCGTACTTTCTATCTACACATTCCACCTATCCGTTTGTCTCCATCTATCATGAACTGAAACCATCCAAACATGCCATTCAAGATCATATTTTCTCTTGTTATGGCCTCAACACAACAGCCTACCGGCATCTCCTGCTTACAAGGATGTGCAATATAACTGATGAAAATGTACAGCAATCACTTGAAGTCGCTCTCAGGATAAGGGCATCTGCTGAATGAGTTCAAAATAACACAGACACAAAAAGGCGTCAGTAGATAGAGGTGTTAACTGGAGAACAAGCGAACATAATTCACAGAGGTCCTTGAAGCTTCCTTAAATACACATTCTCTCACTGCAGACCTAATAGTGACTGGACGACTACAGCCACAAAAATGCTCAACACATAGCCTAGATTTATACTGAATGAAAAAATATAAACGCAACATGCAATCATGTCGAAGATATTGCAGTTACTGCCTGGTACAGTTGAAACAGATTTATTTTTAAAAAGCACACTTCTCTAGCTTGCCAGGTTTTTTTTGACAGTTGTGATAATCCACAGTTTTAATAGCAGTTTGGGTGGCTTTGCACAGACTATCCTGCAGATGAAGAAACTAGATGGGGAGGACCCAGGCTGGGAAGGCTAAACTGCCGTTGTGAGGTCAGTTGGACATTCTGCCGAAAACAAACATTGAAGGCAGATTGTGATAGAGAAAATAACATTAAATTCTTTGACAACAGCTCTGGTGAACATTCACGCAGTCAGCATGCAAATTACACACTCTCAAAAGTTGAGACATCTGTGGCATTGTGCTGTGACATAACTGCACATTTTACAGTGGCCTTTTGTCGTCACCAGTACAAGGTGCACCTGTGTAATGAGGTGGATTATTTTGGTAAAGGAGAAATTATCATTAGCAGGAATATACACAAATGGGTGCACACAGAGAAAAACAAAATATCAGACCCTGTTCGCAAACTTCAGTGGTAGACCTTTTTGTGGATAATATTGTGGCTTTAGCTGCTGATGCTATTATGATAATGTGATGGCCAACCAGGATGACCTCTGTCTTTGTAAAGTTTAACTACAGGTATTCAACCAGAATTTTAGTGGTATTTACAGTGTCGGTTTTGTAAAAGCCCCATATGGTTCCCAGTGGAAGATTTAAAATAGTAGAGACACTAGGGCTGAGCCATGAGGAGACATCCTGTCAAACCACAACTGTGTCTGACCAAGGAGTTCCTCTATGCAGTTCCATGGAATAGCAAGGATCTTGTCAAATGCTGCACGAAAGAACAATATCACACACATTGTATTACCGGTATGGATCCACATACAGAAATGCCTGACCTACTCAGGCTGATGGATACAAACTGGGAACGGTCAGTGAGACTGGACCTGCACTTTTCCACAACGTCTCACAGGCCCTGGAATATCCATTTGGTCCAGGGACATGGTGTGACTGACAGTGTCAAATGCTGCAGTGAGCCATTAACACATATCCAATTACCAGAATGTATCGACATAGCTACTAGTATGGATTTTTACAATACAGAATATAACAATGCATTTATGCAGGGTTAAATTAAAGTTTAACAAATTGAACAACTTTACTGGAATTTTTGTCCTGTTATGGTTAAATGAAAATGCATTTTCATTTAACTATAGTTTTAGCGACCACATTTTTGAGATAAGCCTTACATAAACACAATGTATAAAACAATCAGAATGGAGAAAGCCAAGTAGAACTAGTTGGATTTAATATGTTGCCATTCTAGCAAAAGTCAAACAATACTCAAAACTTATGAGTATTACTTACTCAAAACTCTTATGATTGAAAAACATAAAACACTGTACCGGCATACAATCAACACAAGAATATTGTGGTATATTTTGTTAATATCGCCAAGCCCTACCCGCTTTTGGTGTTGTTCATCTTGTCAGTTCTTCGTTTTGGGAAAAATTTTTCCCCAAAAAAAGTGTTCTGTATGTTCCAGAGATTCCACTTTGAGTGTTCTGTATGTTCAAGAGATTCCACTCTATAGAACCCAATGTTGTTTTTATATCAGCAAACTGCTACTCACATTTCTGCGGTCCAGTCTCCAAAGACCATGGTGCTCCTAAGACAAGGCAACCTAACCGAGATATCAAGCGTAAAATGATTGCTTTCGTGACGCAATAATGTAGCTAGCAACTCAAATATTCACGGCTCGAGACCAGCCAGATGAGCAATTTAAAACCGTTACACACACACACACACACACACACACACACACACACACACACACACACACACACACACACACAGCTTCGTTAACATGCATTTTCACGCAATTAAGCCATTTGCTTATTTTTTAGATACAACGTCGTACATAACGGGTTAACAACTGAAACATTCTTTTGTTTTCAAATCCATTCCAGTTCCAAATAAAAAAGTGCACGAACAAAAACGATTTGCGTGTGGTCTGTTTTACTGCAGCTAACTTTTGCTAGCTATGTTAACGTTAGCAAGCAAGCTAGCAATCAGAGTAGTTTTCCTATAATTCAGTGACCAGCTCAGTCTTACATTATGATAAACACAGCCACATTGCTAATGTCGTATCTCTGCTCAGTTCATGGAAGTATATTGCAAAATAACTAGCTACCTGTGTAGTTACAATTCAGGTTGTGAAATATAACGTTAGACAGTTTTGGCTTGGTGTTATTCGATTAGTGATTCTCTACCATGCCTCGCAAATTCTTTTCGCGCAGTTCTTTAACGTGAGCAAATAAAGAAGCGTTAGCTAACTATGCTAACTATACGGCCAGTAACACCAGCATCAGATTGTCTTGTCAAGCAACAGTGCCTTCTGAAAAAGTGAGCGAATAGTCTCGCGCACTGCCACAGCCAGATATTACACTTCAGATATCCTCTTTTAACAATGCATGAATAGCTACGTAACAAGGGGAAATTATTATGTCAAGAACTGTGTATTTTGAATACCTTATGCTGTAGTAACTCATGTTTATCCACGGTTGCTATGGATCCCCCAGCTGGTGGCCTCCCTGTGCAGCAGACAACTTTAAGTGACACGCTTTGGGCGGGGAATACCCACAGCCATAGTTACCGCACATATCTACAACGGACTGTGCTATTGGATGGCAGGTTATATGAGACTTACGTGATTGGCCAGGGTTTTGTTGATTGCTCTTTGGGTTTTTGGGCTGGGTATCTGCAAACACTGTGTTAATTGCCGATGTAAAAACGGCTTTGTAAAACACATCTGATTGATTGAATTTAAGTCCCAAATTGTTATGTTTCATTCGTTTATATTACGGGGAACAAGGTTAGTCTGAAAAGCATGCTTTGGTATCCTTGTGAATCCTAGGAATACTCTAACTTTCATGGTGTCCTGTTAAAGCTTAGAACATGAGCTCTTGGATAACATCTCAGGACTACCAGGCCCAAATGACTTGTAGCTGTCCCTGTCCAAAGACCTGGTTGTGATGCAAATCAAATTGACAATTCCTGCTGCCACTGCCCAGACCAGATTGTCCATCTTTGGCCACCTGGTTATGTATCCGAGTCAGATTCTGTTTAAGGACTCTGGACACAGCCCACATGCATTTATTCACCTGCTTGTCATCTGATCATGCAAAAACATTGACGTGGACCAAAAGGTCATGTACTCTTATAATCTTCACTCACCACAGCCAGAAGAGGACTGGCCACCCCTCAGAGTCTGGTCCCGGTCTGTGTTTTGATCTTGCTAGGGAGATTTACCTAGACACTGTGCATTAACTCATTACTCGCTCTTTGGAGTTTCAGGCTGGATATCTGTAAAAGCACTCTGTGACAACTGTTGATGTAAAATAGGCTTTATAAAATACTTCTGACTGATTCAAAATCCCATTTACCACAAATAGAGTACTGTAAGCACAGACCCCAATGTGTCAGGCCTCTCCATTTACCGAAAATCTAGAAATACTGCAGTGTTGTAATAATCACTCACATCTCAGGTTGATTATATATTTACTTTTCATTGAAAAACAACCTACTCTTACTATTTCAAGACTTACTCTGGACCTAAAGTTTACAGTAAATCAAAAGCTAGACATAGCCACATCAATTGTGGTCTCTGAACAACAAACTACACATGGTTTCAAGGTTTATTTGTCAAATGTACAACATGTTGAGTTATGCCAAAGAAGCAAACCAACTGTGGGCTACATTTTGACAGAGCATATCACTTTCAATCAGTGGACCAATTCATTAATACATTCTAATGTTAATTGCAGAACATAAAGACAAAATGTTAAAATGTACAGTTATGTTCATTGGATGCTAAACAATGCCTCTGCATTGGAAAGATTCCCTCGATCCCTCAGCAACCTCATCAGCCCTTTCCTTCTTCGCCAAGTTACCTTGACTCCATAGTCCCTCTCTGGGGTGTCCGCTGCTAAAATCAGGCAGTGCGGAGGACTTGGTGGCTGTGATGGAGGAAACAGAAAGCGAAGAAAAGAGGATGAACTACCATTATGATGTAAATCTGGAGTCTCTACATCAGGTGGGGAGAAGACATTGTCTTTGTCTGGGGTGTTGTTTGTTGCTGAAACAGGAGTCAGAGCAGTGCATATTGCTGGGCACTTCGTACATCTGGCAACATTGCCTGGTGTTGTAAGGACCTCCACACATCTACCGCTTGTTGATGCTTCACCTTCAGGTGTGACCTCTGACAATCGTCTCCTATCAGTCGTCCTTTCCCTGAGGGATGTTCTCAGTTTTGGTGTTTTGGTGTCACGTTGGTTACTAAGAGAACCAATCTCATGCACTTGCAAGCTCTGCGGGGCCCTAACAGCAGATTCTAAAGCGTTCTTTACATCGGCACGCTTTCGGCGGAGAGGTTGGGCTGATGACCTCCTCTCAAAAGACAAAGACGGGAACTTGCAAACACTACTTTTTCGCAGTAACTGAGAACTCCTGTCAAGAATGTTGGATGCAGAGATGCACGTCTTTCTTCCTCTCCTTCCTCGGGGTACAGAGGGTGGTAGTTGTTCAAACTGCGGAGTCACCTGACAGTAGGTGGGAGAGACATGTTTGTTATATAATACTTATACACTCTGTGGTTTTGAAGGAATTATTGGCATTTAGATCTTCATGACAAATTACATTTAAAAAAAAACAACAACATTGGACTGAATATTATAAACACCCATAATGATCATGAACTGCAATCACCCAAGAACTAGAGGCTGTGCTGCTCTGTTGTTGCTCATCAAACAGAAAAGACTTGGGATTGAGTGCACCTCTCACTTCAGGCACGTGGTGGTATCTGGCTCCATCAAGTGGTGGCTCAACAAACTGCAGTGAAGGCTTCTGTGACAGCAAAGATTTTGTTCTTGTCTTACGGGGCATCAGAGATCATGGCTGAAGAGCTGGTGAGTTAAAAAGAAGGTGAAATACAGCAACTGAACAGGCAGCCCATATTTAAAAAACATGAATTAATAAGACCAGCTCTGAAACAGATGTAACAATTATTAAGCAATTCTGTTGCAAAAAATTTCATTTTTGATAAATGACAATCCATGTTTCACTACATAACATACATAACACTTCAAATTAGCGTAATTTCTCCAAACTAGCAACAACAAGAGTTGATGCAGAAGTAGCTAGAAAAAAACAACCTAGCAAGGTCAGAACCTATGAATAAACCTAGAGAGGACCCGGACACTGAGGGGAGACTAGTACTCTTCTGGCTGTGCCAGGTGATGATTATAATAGTGCATGATCTTTTGGGGCCACGTACCATGTCAAACAAACGTAATGCATACTAATACCTAGGAAGCAAATAAGGGGCGAATATTGGATATTGAAGGCACATCACACAGAAAGGCAGCAACAGAGTGGCCATGCCATTAGACTACATACCAGGAAATACCAAGTACTAGCCCTTCACTTTCACAGACCTGATGATCAGGATGGATTCCTCCTTCCTTAATCAAGAGAAAGTCTCACCTCATGCTTTATAGGTGGGACTCACAGACATGGCTCATTATGTTCAAGTTCAAAGTTTATTTATCAAATGCACCGAATAACAGCATCATCCTGCACAATGTAGGGGACCTAAATTGGAGAAAACATCCAATAATGGACACCAGCGGAATCCCAAATTAACAACTTCCCCTCTACCCTCAACCATCCATTTGAGCATTCCCCATTGTGACAATTTTATTATGTACTATTTTCTCATCACATCTGATGACCGAGGTGGATATAAAACCAACAGGGTCATGAAGGGGGATCAACTAATGAAGTGGACGTTCCACCCAGTTGACTATATTCAAATGGGAGAAGCCCTCCGTTGCCCATACAAAAACAACCTTTCTGGCACTGGAAGCCCCAATCAATAACTGTTTGCAACAAACAAAAGATGATTAATGACCACACGCCAACAGGGCTCTGCCAATGTTAAGCTATTACAGTTAGAACCCTAAATACAATTGTTCGCACGACACAGGTATTCCATGTCGCACAGCAAAATGTTTAGGTGTATGTGCGAGAAAAAAACGGGTGCACTTTTAAACTACGCCCAAAATGAAAGACTTGGCTATAGCCGAAAGCTAGCTTGCATTCGTATAGCGCCTATAAACAAAACACAGGCGGATACAGGCGGTATTGTTCTTGTATCACAAGACGTACCTGGATGTATATCTTTAAGTAGCAGGCTATGTAGTAATGTTCAGAATAAGTTAGTCGATCTGCTGTGGTCCTCAAATCTTACTTCCCGGCATTCTTCATGGTTAACGCTGATTGGTTTTAACACTCGCTGGGTTCAGTCCACATTGAATACGCAAAGATCACATGACCGGAATCACGAATACTGCGCCAAAATTCAAAATCACATATTGAATGACAAAATGAAAGGAGATCGAGATATGCCTAGTAAATTACAACTACATTTTGAGTTCAGATTTTAATTCTTGTCTTTATTTAATTGGGGACTCAAGTAACACAGGACCAACGCGCATTGCATCACCATAATATGAAGGTTTGTTGCAACTAAACTTAACTAGTTAGCTAGCTAGTTAACGTTGGTTAGCAGTTAGCTGGCAACCTACAAGCGCCACTCGCTACACAAATGACATGTAACAACCTAAATACAGCGGCAAACAATATCCATCGAGCTTCTAAACTCTTATTTTGTGAATATGTTGATGTTTAATTACTATGGATTACCACTGTTACGATCAACTGCTTGTTTTGTGTTGTGGTATTCATGTTCTAGAAGACTGCGTCATAAACCAGAGCTTATATTTGAAAAACTGAGTACAATATTTATATTCTAGCTACATCGTTACTCCGAGTTACCTACCTAGTTATTTTATGCATTTATACAGTCAGTTCGTTAGGTTGTACTACAAATTGATTAGCTAACGTTAGTTTCAAGACCAGACTATTCTAACGCGATCACACAATGGGAAAAAATCTGTTGATGTGTTCCACATCAGATATAGTGCTATATATTTAGGTTGGCGTTATTTGTACTGTACTTACGCTAATTTAGCTAACGTTACGTTCTTGAACTTTACATTTATAATAATTAAAATAACACGTATTTGAAGTGACTACTGTTGTATTAACGGTCTTGCTTGCTTAGTTGCATCGCCATCGACTCAGGTAGGAAGTTGCCAGCACCTGGTTCCTCATCTGCTCAGCACGTTAACAAAACCAGTTTGCTTGTGTCTAGGAAAATATTGTTGTCTTAAATATAATATTCTAACCTTATCCTAATCTGTCCTCTCTTCAGACAGCAAGTCACCACAAAGTCAAAGGGCCAGCCTCTATAACGTTCATCTGACCAGAATGAGACCAAGCCCGAGAAGGCCATTGATCCTCAAGAGGAGAAAGTTGCCTTTCCAGCTCAACGAACCGACACTTGATGGCTCAATTGATGAGCCAGATGGATTACAGCGCAAGGAAGCATCCAAAACCTTAGGAGGCCAGTGCTTTCCTGATGGCATCCGTGTAATGGACCACCCCACTATGCCTGACACCCAAGTGGTTGTCATCCCCAAAACTGCAGATCTTCAGAGTGTTATTGGGGCCCTCTCTGCAAAGGGGAAGGAGTGTGGCCCTAAGGGTCCAACCAAATTCATTCTTCTAAGTGGTGGCACCTGTATTGAGGATGTTTCAAGTTCTTTCTGTCAACCAACAAATACGGATGGTCAGAGCTCTGGTAGGAGTAACATGGCTCTGCTTACACGGCCAGAGAAGGCAGCAACGGACCAGCAAGGAGATACTAAGACTTTGACTACAATCAAGCCATGTAAGTTTATTTTAATTCAATTTAAATTACTGTCAATTTTATGCTGAAAACACAGTTGACAAGCACCGTTTATATTATTTCACAGTGAACACGGAACTTGATTGCTGTCCACTAGATGACAGTCTTACTAACATCCAATGGCTTGGGAGAATGACTTCAGATGGTCTGGGATCAGATGCTGATAAGAACACTGCCAGCAAGGAGAACCGTGATGCCTGCCAAAAGATTCTCCAGGTTTTTGTCTATTTTTAGCATCTTAGTGTGACATGTAAACAGTGATCTTCAAGTCAGTGTGCCTCTAATGGTCCAACAGTATTGCAACTCAAGTGTGCTTGCTAGATTATTCCTCTAAATATTATCTTAATACACACAAGACCGATCTTGTTTTGTCTTTCCCACAGTCAAGTGAGCAAATGGAAGCACCTAGGGTTGTGAAAGACCCCTTGTCAGAAAGACCACCCTACTCATACATGGCAATGATTCAGTTTGCCATCAACAGTAAGAAGAACAGGAGGATGACTTTGAAAGAAATCTATACATGGATTGAGGACCACTTTCCATATTTCAGAAAAGTAGCCAAACCAGGCTGGAAGGTAAACATTACCAATATCTATTGTATTAGGAGCCACATTAGTTGCATGCCAAGGCAACGGCTACTGTTCCTAGAGTCCCTTGGTCACCAATTTTGATGCCATGTAGATATATCTCATCTAAAACTGGAATAGCCTAATGAAGGAAAATATCATGTTAGAATAGAGGCTGAAAAATACCCCTTTAGCACACAAAAAAAAAAACCACATGCTTTTTATTGATATTTTCTTTGCTCAGAATTCCATCCGCCACAATCTCTCTCTGCATGACATGTTTATACGTGAGACTGTACAAGATGGCAAAATCTCCTACTGGACCATCCGCCCAGAGGCCAATCGCTGCCTTACTCTTGATCAGGTTTACAAGGTGGGCATGTTACACACTTTTTCTGTTTTAACCCTCAAGGCTGTTACTTTCATTTCCCATTTGTATACAGATTTTAGAAAAAAAACATGTAAATGATAATATTGACATTTTAAAATATTTCTCATAAATGATAAAGGTGTTGAAGTGTCCTATATTTGTGAATGTAACCCTATTTCTATGTTCAGTAATTGAGTCCCTTTGGGGAAAAAAACATGTCTAACTACAAACGGCTCCTCTGAAGCTTGTGTGCATCATGGTTAATAATTTCCAACACTGTAGGCCAAATGTTTTGAAGGTGCTTTGTATTAAGAGAAATTCCTGCAACTAAGATCTACATGAAACAACACCATCTTGTAGCGCAGGCTATCTGCGCTCATATGCTGTATCACACTTGTGTCTAGCTCTCATGGTTAAGGTTTTATAAATGATTTGGTGAAAACCAACACAGACATGTACAAAATGTGAAATATTTATACTTCCCACAGCGTAATTTGAGATGCATATTTTCTCCTCTGCTTCTGACTTAACTCAATCAGTATTGCAGAATGGAGCTGATTGAATTAAGTTCTTATTTAATAGCAGCATCCGATCCAAAATATGAAACATTTTCTTCAAATTAATATAATTCAGTCATCAGCGCAGAACAGCGCTATGGATTCAATGGAGCCCCTAACCCCATTACCTGCCTCATCACTACCCGACCATGGTAGAAAGTAACATACCAAAAAACAAACTAAATTGACAAAAAAATATTAAATCTGATTTGAGAAGAAGCAGAACCTGAAATTGTAAAAACAACACTATAATAACTGTGCTCTATATTTTCTGTCTCCTTTCACCTATTTTCAAAACCAACTCCACAGACTGAGTGTGATCCGACTTCAATCTCGCCTAAGTCCATGCAGGTCTTTGACCAACACGTAAGATTTTTTTTATTTTACCTCTGAAGCTGTCAGCCAGGGAGGACAGGACAGTCAGAGAGGACAAACAGGCTTTCCGTCTGCTTGTTTAGCTCATTAATCTGACGCTATTTCAGATGTGAGGTGCAGGCAAAGAGAGGCAGCCTCCACTATGAGTCAGTTACTTCTACACAGGTCAAGCTCATGCCGTCTTCAAACGTTGTTTCTGAGAAGAGAGAAGGGTAATCAAAGCATTGAGAACATGAAATAAACTTTTGTCTCACCCAGCAGCAGAAGAGAATTGTTCCTGAAGTCAAGAAGACATCTGTCCATACCTCCGGTGAGTAAGGACATGACATCGGGGGGGGCTGCCGGCGGACCCGCTGCTAAACCTTTCGAGAGTGATTTTACAACCTTTTGAGAAAGTTATTTTAGTCATTTCCTCATGACCTTTTTTCTCTCCCATATGTTAAGAGAGGAAGATGAAGCCCCTTCTTCCTCGTGCAGACTCCTACCTGGTCCCCATCCACCTGCCTCTCAACCAGTCACTTTTCCTGTCTTCGTCCGCACATTTCCCTCTTTCTGTCCCCCAACAGAAAGCCAGCTCCACAGGAGGGGGCAAGAGGGTCCGTATTGCTCCCAAGGTGAATTCTCCCTCTCACCATAGTTTCTCCCCAGTGAATTTCCATGAGGCTCCCTGACTCTGTATAATTATTCAATGAATACATGTTACTCTGTGTGTCCGGCAGGTTACATGTGGCGACTCCACCGTGGCACTGAATGCTCCTCCCATTAAGGAAGAGCGGGTGTTTGTGTCCCTGGCCTCCGTTACGCCGAGGGCTGTTCTGACCGACGCCAGGAGGGAAGTCCGCAGTTCCCGTCGCAAGCAGCGCCTTGTCCTGCCTTCCAACGAGGAGCCTCTACTCCTGCTCCCCGACAGCACCTTCTTAGACTCGGGCCTGGCTTCCGACGGCTCTGCATTTCAGGACACCCAGGAGGGTGAGCTCGACCACCATCCAGAGCGCGACAGTCCCTGCAGGGAGCACTCATTCAAGACCCCCATTAAGAGCAGCCATCCAGCCTCCTCCACCCCCAGTAAGCCGCCCACCGTGCCGCCCTGGAGGGTGACGCCTCTGAGTAAGGAGAGAGACAGCCTGCTGGACTTCAGTCCAATCCGCACCCCCGGTCCCAGCGTCACCCCACAGCGCCATGAACACACACCCTTCAGTTTCAGTAGTACTCCCTTCAAGGAGCTGCCCTTGTTCAACTCCCCTCGCGAGCTGCTCACCTCAGCACGCTCTGTCTCCTCGGCTGCCCCCACCGGCACCTACTCCCCTGGGCCAGAGCGTCTGCTAGGCTGCTCCAGGGAGCTCCAGGTCGGCGGTTCCTCCGTAGCCAATCGCTCCCTAACAGAAGGCCTGGTCCTGGACACCATGAACGACAGCCTGAGCAAAATCTTAGTGGATATCAGCTTCTCTGGCTTGGAGGATGATGATCTGGGTATCGGGAACATCAGCTGGTCTCAGCTCATACCCGAACTCAAGTAGCCTGTGCTGAGCAGAAAGCGACCCTTCCTAAGCTTTGCCAGATGAGATGAATAACGTAGTCTCATCATTACCTAAGCTGCTCACATATCTTCCAATCTGTACATGTAGGATTTTTTCTTTGGCTTTGTTGTGTATGTCCATTTGTTTCATGCCGTAAGCTTAAACTACCATATTTTGATTGCAATTCACCACCTCCCATGATAGTCGTGACGGACCTGCTAGAAAATAGAAAAGTATGTCTGAGTTGATGTGTGTACATATATGTATGTTTGATTTGCACATTTTGTAATATATTTAGCTCTTTCAAATGTATATGTACATTTAACAATGTATCTAATTATACAGTGAGATAGACACTAACATGTTACATCCCCCTGAGTGGATGTAGCGTGATGTACAGATGATTGACCACCAATAACAGAAAGTAATAAAATGACTCAAAACCAGAACTTTGCCAATACCCAAATGAGACACAATTTTCAACACTTATTCTAGCGCACTTTTGTAACAAGATATTCTGGGTATGACACACCAATGTCCAATCTGCTTCATGAACATTCAAAGAGTGGTGGTGGTAGTACTATGACTGATCTGCAATGTAAAAGCATGAAATTGTGTGGCGATGTCTTCTACCCATGTCTTTCACACAGTTGCTGTAGAAAGTAGACACGTGTGAAGAAAAGATATACATTTAAAAAAATTTGATTGTCACTGGAAAATTTGTCTTAAATTGAATGCAGGAAAGCATCATGGTTCATGTTAATCGCTGGTTACATGTGACTGAAATGACGAGACACTGAAGTTTTACATTCGGTTCTGTGTTTATCACATGATTAGTACAGCAGACCCTAGAAAAAGTGTTAAGAACATACATGGGTACGTACGTCTGCTAATTTGGGATGTTTTAGTCCATAGGTTTTGTGAATCCTATGTATCTGTAATTTGAATAAAGGGATAATAGGTCATAGTTTCTGTTTTCTTAAGTAACATCAGTATGATAACATTTGGTTTAAATATTTTTCAAAAAGCAGCATGTTATACTATTTCTAAACATCTCTGTTTGGGCTGGATGTGTAATATGTGGTTTATATGTGCATAATCTAAGTAGAATTACTATCCTAGCTCAGTTAACCATGAAATTCTAAGTTTGAAACCAAGAGTTTTTGATGATATAGGGCACGTGTCTGTACACATAGGCTGGACTCAGATCATATGTAGATGAACTGAGTCCAGCCTATTTTGACTGCCATCTTAAGAGCTGGTCCAATGTACAAAAGCTGCCCCCTCTGTTCACTTGCAGGGTCGATTTCACCCACAGTTCAATGCAAAACAGTCAAGTGTCAGACTGGAACCTTATTGGACAGAGTTGCTTTGATTAGATTCAACTTTGTCATTGAACAAGTACAAGTACCATACAATGAAATGCAGTTAGCATCTAACCAGAGCTAGTCAGTGATGAGACCATGTAAAATGTCATTCAATGGTTTAGGGCTATCTAACTTGCAGTTGGAGTTGAGGAATAGTACAATATTTTTGGGATTTTTGAGCCTGTTTTGGCTCCACAACAGCACTTCTACTAGTGGCCAAAACTCTTGTAATACATTAATGGATCTGATCTAACCATGTTATTGTTACTGGTCCAGTGCTCTTACGGCTGGCCAACCTGCTGCCCCCATAGGATCATTCAATACCTCTTGGAAAGCCATTATGGTTTGCCTTTGGATAGTTTCACAGATAAAATACGACCATCCCAAGGTTAGGTTTTCAGATTTCTGAGGCTATCCTTGAACTTTTTACCTGGGCTTTGCTCCTTTCATATTTATTTTCATCCTAACAAACTCCACAGCATCTGCCAATAACTAGCAGACAGTGGACAACAAAAATGTCTACACACACTTACGGAACATGCAGCTTTTGTTGATTGACGGGGTGAAATCAAGAGAAAACATGTCTGACCATGTCTTTTTCACTTTCAGTAACATCTTGTAACCCACAATATTTAAAATAAATTAGTCTAAATGCAAATGGATAATTTCTCTGAAAAAATAATAAAATAAACTGTGAATGCCTTTATAATGGGTGCTCAGAATGAACCCTTCACATTCCAAATGAAGTACATTAGAATGAAGAAATAATCCAAAATGTATAATCTGCTAAATTAGTAAAATACATTATATTTATGGTAGGTAGGGCAGTGGTCACTGAATCTATAGTATTTGGTTATAATGATGTAAGTTATATTGGGTCGGAGCCATTATAGGCTTTGGTAGAAGAATGCAATAAAAACTAGTAATAATTGGACAACTGGACAATTATTTAAGAATAACTCATGATGATAGGGCAGAGGTCCCTGAATCTACTGCAGTTGGTTATACTGATAAAGGTAACACTGTAACCTAAAAAGTAATAACTTGACAAATTAAAAAAATGAAATAAATTAACCATTTTGATGGTCGCTGACCCTACTATATTTGTTTTGAGACTTCAATGTCATCTGGTTGCAAAGCTATCATCTTTTTTCAGGTAACATTCATTATGTTTTGCATTAATTCATTATGCAAAAGTATTTTTTTGAAAATGAACACAAAATTGAAAAGAGGGTTGCTTTTTCACTATCGTGATCCGATTTAAAAAATGTAATGTCTGTCTTTCTGGCAGGTTCACCATTGTATATGTAAGTTGTCTTATTTGCAAGCTGAAGCGCAGGTGCTTGTTATTTCACTCAGTTTTTTAGATGAAAATTTGATGGAAACACATTGAACTTTTTTTTTTATTAGAAACATCAAAACATATTCATTTTGTGTACATGTCATCAAGCACTGCTTTTTATCCCAAAAGTATGTTTGGTGGAAGGCACACCAATGGGGTAAAATGCACATGTTTTCTTAATGGGATATTAGTACTCACATTAAAATCTGTTCCCTATGGGATGGAAACTTAGCTATTGACCAAAAAAATACAGTTCATGTTAATTAGTTTAACCTCTCCAATATAACTTGCCTTGGTCTTCAAATTACTACATGGAGAGCCCTAGTAGGTCTAGTCAGTGTAAGACGCGTTTAGGCCAGGGTCTTCAGTAGGTCTGAACTTCCTGCTGAGCCACCTCCAGCAGAATCTGCAGCTGCTTATTGCAGCAGTCTGGAAAGTAGAGATTAATGCTGTTGAATCTCAACTGCCATTACTATTCCACAAACCACCGCAGCCGCGAATCACTGCAAACGTCACCTGCCGTTTCTGGTATTGTAATAAACAATTGTGTTGACGCAATGGACATTATGTTGTAGTGAAATGACAGGGTTTGTGACTCACTGAAGACCTTTCTCCATGAAGCAGGCAGGCGGGAGCGGTGCACAGTCAGGTAGTACATGGGGACTCCGGACAGGGTTAGGGCACAGCTGCCCCCTGTGTTCCAGGGGTCTGAGTACAAGGACAACCCCACAATGAAGAAGCACACCACCGTGAAGGTGACTGCGATGGCCAGTGGCACCTAAACACAGAACAGAATTAGAAACTGATAATAGGACTTAAAAACACTGACAACATTATGAGAAGGTTTTGGGTTACTATGGAAGACGGCATCTTTAAAGCGTTATAGACTGTGGAATAAATGTAAAGGTAACATCTTATGAAGCCGACATGCAGCATTTTATCATGACTGTGGCATCCACTAACACAGTAACTCAGCCCTTTTCAATAGAAAGGCACAAATATTAATAAAAAGTGACATTGTAGTAGTTACAGAAACCTTGAAGGGTCTTGGGTGTAGGGGAAAACGGTAGCGATGGATTACCATTCCCATGGTAGCTAAGGCAATGAAGAGCCACCGAGAGAATGATGCAAAGCTGATCAGCTGGAAGATCTCTCCTCTAACCAACATCACTACCACCAATGGATACTACAGAAAGAAGTAAAACCCAATCATCTCAACTGAAAAATGAAAGCAAATAATTATGTCACAATGTTGCAATAAGGACCTCCTTAAAGGGGCAATATGTAAGATTTTTACTGTACTACAGTACTAGCATAAACACATACTAGTAGTACAGTAAACTGGTATACTGGTTCTTTTGACGCTGGTTGCTCAACCAGGATGTCTAGACCGGAATCCTTACACACCAGAAGGAAAACATTTTCTGGCCTTCTTCCTCGATTGAGGTCTTAGACTCCCAAGATGCCACAAGGAGTCACTAGAGCACTCTGAGACAAGGCAACCATACTCAATTACTAACCCCCCCCCCCCAAACCAGGACAGCGCTGGCCAATGACACCACCTTTCGTGGAACCCTGGGCTAATCCGCCCACCGCATTTAAACCCTAGTCTAGCAAAATAACATATTCTAGCAATTAGGGTTAACTGGCTAGCTCGGGGACAGGGGATTTAAAGAAGCTACCTTTCAGTTACTAATGAAACGCTGTAACTACTACACTACTTGCCACCTGTAACAGAATGGACAATATGCAATAGCAGTAGGCCACTATACCAGCAACAGCACAGCAGGCAGAGGTGTTCTTCTACGAACATGGATCATTGAGAAGATGACCGGCCAGTGTCCTTCCCTGGCACCCACAAACAGCATCCTGCACCACAGACAGGAAGCTCATAAAGATGTCTCATGCACTAACTGTCAGGTTCTGAGTAATGGGAGTTGAGCACTATTACCTGGGTGATCCAAAGAAGCCACCATTCAGTGCCCCGAGACAGGATACAGCTACCAGTATGGGAATCACAGGGGCCAAGCCGTTAAGAGCATGACTGGCAAACGTCTGCAATAAAGAGATATCAGAGCATGAGGCCGGGACGCAGTTTAATTCACATACAACTTATCTTAGCTCTGGTGCCACAGTACTGACCACAGCCACCGCGTCCGACACAAGAAGCTCTTCTGCCGTCATCATGGTGTAATAGGCAACGTTGACCAGCACGTAGCACACAGTTACTGTTACCATAGACAAGATGATTGCCAGAGGAATGTTTCTGACAAGACAAAGCACATAACCACAAACATGAGGGTACTTAATTTTAAAAAATGTAAAAGTGTAAAACGGTCAATCACGTTTTTTTATGTAAAATACCTATTTGGGTTAATGACCTCCTCTGTGACAAAATTAAGATAAAACCTGCGAAGAAAGAACAAAAAACTTACCAGATCTATTGATTACACAAGGATGCTATGAAATGTGATTTTCTTGTGCACTACATACCATCCTCCATATGCATATAAACCAGAATAGAAGGCCAATGGTAACTTATCCAGAGTAAGTGTATCAATCTCAAAGCCATTCTGGAAGTTCTCTGTTTGTCCTAGGGAGGAGAAAGTGGGAACCCAGTTATCAGGTTTCCCTGAATACAGCCCAAAGCGCAGTATATTATGTGCATCGTATCATGTTATTATATGAAACCCCGACACCACCTCTGGCTAACGCAATGATGCCAGGAACGATGATTAGGATCAGGGCAAACATCTTGATGAACGTCAAAGTGACCTGGGTACGAGAAGCCACGGTCACACTCCAGCAGTTTATTGCCACCACAAACGCTACAGGGAGAGTGGGAGGATAAGACTTTTTCAAATAGCATTCCATAGTAATCATAGAATTCATTAAGTCTCATCAGTTGACTTGAATCATAGAAAGAAATACATAAATGATTTGCCACTCACTCACTCCAAGGATGCTGACGAGTTTAATCAGAACTGGGGGAGGAGCACAGGGGGTGAAGAACGGTTCCACCACATAGCGGCCAAACGCCAGGGCCACATAGGACGCCACGGCTGGCCTGCAAATCCACACGGAGTGTTGTGAAAGCATTAGGCAAACGTTTACTTGTCTAGTATTCAGAAAGAAACACACATACAGGCTGCTGACCTGATGAATAAATACTCCGCCCAAAGTCGCAGGAAAGCAGGCAAGGGTCCTAAGGTCTCCAGAAGATAGATGTAATGGCCGCCTGACTTTTTGAAAGTGGTTCCCAGCTCAGCATAGCACAGGGCCCCTATGATTAAGGACACAGGGAGATGAGACTTTTGAGAAATGTAAGCAGGAGTACAAGAGGTGTGACATATGGACAATATTCAGTGGCGAAATGCTGTACATGCCACAACGAGGAGGCCATGTAACACAAACCTCTGAAGTGCCCCTTTCAGATTATAAACCATTTACCAACATAATTACAAAAGTAAAAAGTAGATTTTTGTCATACACGTGGTATACCGTGTCATATACCAAAGCTTTCAGTAAATGAGCATTCAGGATTCGAACCAGCCGGTTTATAATTTACTTTATGTCTCTATACATTCAGGACATTTTACAGATTTTTTGTATTTAGTTCATATACTTAGTTACAGTTGTACTTAAAACTGTAGTGTATTAAATTAAAAATAATATAAGATAATTTAGAGTGGACATGGGTATATCTACAGCATCAATACTGCAATGCAGGTTTGACTGAACTGCTGTAAATACAATAACGCAGTTATTTTGCAAATGCTGATTACATGTACACATAAGGATTGTGAACCCTGGACTCGTGATTCAGCTAACTGAGTACAACCAGCCCAGCTTAAGACCAAAACAAATACATAGTTTATAATATTACAGCCTATACCTTCAGCTATGTTTGGGAAGTGGATTCTGGGCTCTGTGAAAAACAATAACCAGATTTCAACTAATGTCTAAATAGCTTCATAAACATGCTCCAAGAGACTAAATATGTTATAAGCAAATGTCACTCTCAAACAACACAATAATACTCCCGCTAAATGAAACTTGGTACTTACCGAAGGTCGAAAGGACTCCGCACAGCGCCCACACCACCAGTGACAGCCCCACGCTACCACTGTTCATCAGGACACCTTTAGGTGCGATGAAAATGCCGCTGCCCACTACAGTACCAATGACAAAGCTGACTGCAGGAAGCAAACCAATTGTCCTTCTCAGGTGGATCACTTCACCTTCTTTCTTGTCCTTGATCTCACCCCCCTCTTCCTTCGCCTGAACTTTATCCATGCCTATGCTACTGCAGCCTCAAAAAACGTTACAAAACGTACCAGTGAATAAGGACTTTTCAGCAGAAGAATACTTGTACATTCCGGTTATCAGAAGTATTCTCTCTTTAAGAACACCGAAGTATATACCCTTCATGAATAAAATGTAAAATCCAGTTCAATGCTACTACTTGTGCGCTGTATCCAATGAAGACTGATGTAAATGTAGTGCATAAATTGAGGGGTTGCGGAGAAACAGTCTGAAAAGTTCTATAGGAGCTGAACGGGTAGACAAGGCTACCCAGTGTTTAATTAGAGCCGTGTCCTACTACCAGAACATTATCCGGTACCTCTCACATTTGGTTCAGTTTGTTCTCACAACTATTTTGTATCTTGGTATCTCTTGCATAATATTTGTCTTTTTTCCATCACTGTGCACTTTGCAATGTAAACATTGAACTAAGACTGTAACATTCTACTCAGAGTTCATATAGTTGCCTATTCCTGCTGCCCGTGGTTGTAGCCTCAGCCCCGCCTAACAAGATTGTGAGTTTTAGCTTTTTATTGTCCGGTATTAGCGCTCTAAACCCCCCTTCCCCCGCTCGGCCGGCAGGCTTAAAACAGCACAGTCGGTAACCACGGTAACTCACCAATCCTGCACTAACAAAGAACAAAGCCAGCAGTCTTCCCATGCTTCAACAAGAGCAGGCAGTTTAGAAGGGTCAAAGCCATGCTGCATTCATTGTACTGAGTATGTGTGCGCGTGCGTGCTTGTGAGAGCATGCACAAGGGTGCGTCCAAGTTTTTTGCTCGCGTGCACAGCATAAATTAATATCATGCTGACAAAACCCAAACCCCTAGGTAGCGGTATAGATAGCAAAGGGCGCAGTCAACAGCTTTAGAACAGAGATAATATATACGCCATAGGAACAAATTAACTTTGATGGCCTGTCTAATGCTCAACACAGTTATCTAGATACACATTTGATGAAAAACAGTAAGGTCGTTGGTTTAACCCAGTGTGTTAAGTGTCTCTAGCATGAGCAAAGAAACGTCAGTAGTCAAACATGAGGGATCAACGGTTAAAATCCTTTGCACAGCTGACTGTAGTTCACTGCTGACTGCAGACCTTGAACTGAAACACAGTCCATTTCAGTTCATCATTGGCCTGGCTGCCTAAACTTGTTAAATCCCTAAACACAGCAGGTAAAAAACGCATTCTTAAGTGCATTTGTGTTTTCATTTGACATGTTTTGATGTAACTGCTTATATGTGGACTATACAGTGGACTGTGAAGTTAGTTTTAGATTGGACGTTGGACAGACATTCGGCTCTTCAAATCTCAATAGCTCTTTAACAAAGGATTCAATTAATCCAATATTGGTGACATTCTGATTACAAAAGTGTTTACGATGTTGCACAGTCCTCATACCCATGTTTTAACCAAACTTAAAAATGTCGTGCCACGGAGAAAAACAACACATTAACTAACCAGGGGTACATACAGCAAAGAATAAGACAAACGCATAACAAAACATTAGGCTCAAAGATACTGAAGCTGACTATACGGTGCAATAAGAATTTCAAATACAAATATTAAGGGTGGTAAAATTTTTTGAGCTTTCTCAGATTTTTGTTTCTTTTTTTCTGGAATTGTTTTTGATATAATTCACTTCTTTTTTAGGACAACACTACATTTGACGTTGAAAACGTCTGTGAATACAATATTTAGCAAACATTATAATAAAATGTATAATAAAGATTTTTTCTTTATTATACAGCGCTTAAATCGGTTTAAATCATGATTTAAATGCCCTATGAGGAGTTTACGCAATAAGAACGCAAGAAATTATTGGATGCCTTGTCTATTCAAGATCGCTGCATATGATTGGTGGCCAGTGCGGAAGCCATTAGGAAAACAAAAGTGCACCACGTATGGACTGCAGTTTACAGTTATACTTTCCACCGTCACATAATTTAGCAGCACGTAGTTGAAATAAACCACTTGAAGAGTATGTGGCTTGGTACGTGTTAATGAGCTAATATGAGGTGCAATTCGTCTCCCTCACTGACTCATACTCGCAGTTTTGTCTCGGTCCGCCAAAGCCTCCCGTTGAGTTCAAAACTAGCACTTACACTTAGCCTTTTGGACTCAGCTGCCGAGCAATTAATGGTCCTGAGGGATTTCCGATCTGCTTTCAACACATGTGAGAGTGGTCTGGAGTGTCTTCGCAATGCAGAGCTAGAAGACAGCAGGTGAGCAACACTTCTGGGAATCTGTTTTTATGAAATGGTTGTTGCTTCGTGTTGGATTAACAGTTGTGCTTCTGACTTTCAGGTATGGGGAATTGAAAATGTCACTTAGCGTTGTGGGAGTACAAGCATTGGCAGAACTCAATCAATGGCATGGAGTCTTACCATGGATTCTCCACAATTATGAGTGCCCTGAGAAAATACCTGCCAAAATAATGCAGATGTGGTGAGGAAAATTGAACATGGTCAATTTACAAGCTGTCATTTCTCATCATACTATTATTCACTCCATATTCATATTGTGACTCCATTCATGTTTTGAATTTGCATGCTAATTTAGTTATTCTAGTCATTGACCCCACCTGAAACCATGATTCATTCTATGACTCTTCTCAATTCTTGCAGCTTACTCCTTTACACAAAAGTTGGTGAGCAAGCAGCGATGCAGGAGGCAGGCAATGTTTGGCTGCACTTCCCATCCAACAGGAGACTGACAGGATTTCGGACTGTAGCAGAGCTGTATCTATTGCATATTTTAGTGCCTTTAGGTCACACGAAAGAGGCACGGGAGTTGATTCTCGGACAAGTCGGAAGCGTTGCGTTCACTGAGGACCAGAAGCAGACAGCACTGGATATCGTGGAGAATAAAGAAAACCTCAGTCAACAACAACCTGCAAACCCTAGCCCTAACCCCAGTGAGGTGGTGGTTGTTGGACTCGCCACACCACAAGGTGCAACTCATGTACAGTTGCATTAACCCTTTGTATTGACTTTAATGCATCCAAACAGTGTGACGGATGTTGCGTGTTTGTGCCTTACAGGTGCTGTGATTGGCAATGTTGTGGCCATGCTAAGGCTTTTGTACCGAGGACTGTCCGTAGCCAGCACCAGATCATTCCCTCTTCGAAGGTTCTTTCTAGCTGTGGTCATTCTCTACATCCTGTTTGTCCGGATGGATACAGGTAAAAAAAATTATGTTGAGAGCCTACTTATCAGTCTTTAAAATAAACATAATGTAGTTGTTGATTGTACCCTCCTGACCAAAGCTGAACAGGGTATAGTACATCTATTACACTAACTTTTATGCATCTGAAAGGCATGTCAGTAACAAAGCTGATACATTTGGTTTTGGCAAGTGAGGACTTTGGTTGTCTCCAGCTTAGTTAAAGCATAGCCATAATGCTTAGGCTAAGCTCAGTGTCATAGACATTTTTCGCTGAATTAATTGACGTTACTAAATATGGCTCCGTAGCATTGGGTTATGTCATTGAAAAGGTTGTGGTAAACTGAACAAACAGAATTCAGTCTACGGCAATGGGTATATAAAATGTGCATACTGCCAAGAATAAGGTAAACATTTGTCTGTAAAAATCATAAAAACATTTTCAAAGTCTTTTTTAGAACAAATATAGCAGTTCCTGTCTGAAAAGGATGTAGAATACACAAAATGCTTTAAACAAAATGCATTTGCCCTATGGTGATACAAGTGCTATTACTACGTATAAAAAGTGTACAATCGCTAAATGTTCAACTCTATGTAGAGTTGAAAAACATTTGCTGTAGAGTTTTATTTAAAAAATTCTGCCATTGGATATAATAAACCCTCACGTGTTATGCGGTGGCACAAACAAATCTTACTTACAGTTCACAATAGGCCAGGCTCTGCAACCTACTTACTAGGTTCAAGCATGTGAGCGGCACCTCAGTACTCAGTATTTTGAAGAGCAGAAAACATTGATACACATCCTATTGTTTATCCACAGCTCATCCTTCGTCTTTTCCCTGGATTTCACGGCTGATACAGGTGTTGAATCAGATGCGGGATGCCATGTTTTCTCCTTAACATCCTGCCAGAGTTTAGAGATTACAACTGTCAAAGCACCCTGACGCTGGGACATCATGGTTTAAATTGACTGAGACCAATATGCCCCCTAAACGTGTAAATATGAATTACTCACTAAGGTAAAACTAGAAATGCTGGTTAATTCTTGTCAACAACATCATGAATAACTGTGAGTAGAATGCGAAGGGGCATTCATAATCTTTCTGGTGTTGGTAAGTAATTTACTTCAATTTTTTATTTTGTCTCTATACTCCAAATTTGGAATTTGAAAATAAACAATTGCTCTCAGCTTGAAGTGTAAATTCTAAGTGCATACACTTTGCATGCAATTAGTGCCTGAAGTCAGTGTTGCGATCTTCCACATCAGTGACCCATTGATCCCACCAGACACTGGATATCTTCTCTGGTAAAGTCTGATGAGCATCCATCTTCAATTGTTTTTGGTTTTTAGGTCTTTTTTTTGCCTTATATCTCATCTTTGACTTTGCCAGTCAAGAGCCTTCTACTTTTTGGATGTTTTTATTATTGCTAAATTACATTTTGTTAAAACTACAAAAATATATATAATAACTGGGTTCCCCTTTTTTTTAAACATAAATTAGCTTACTTGTAACCAGTCACCTTGAAAATGACAGACCAATTTTATTGGCCTTCGCATGATGTTCTGATGAATTGAGCAGTCTCTGTAGTTTCCCCCTGTTAGGTAGTGAATTGTAAAGCATACCCACAACCATGAACAGCAGAGTTTTCAAAAGAACTATTGGAAAAAGCAGTGAAAATTAGGGAATGGGTATGAAAAGATTTTAAAGGCCTTCAATAGCCATTGGAGCATTGTCAACCCAATTATTAAGAAGTAGTGCCATACATCTTCTAAGAGCCTGCCTAGATGAGGCAGTTTCACCAACCAGTAGGACTCATTAGAGAGGCTGACAAGATCCCAATGTCAACTTTAGCAGATCATCTCTATTGTATGGCACAGTGCTGGCAGCAGCATCATGTTACGCAAGTGCCGGTCAGGATAAAATGGAAAACTAAAGGTGCGATGTACAAGGATGGCAATAAAGCTGAAATTACGACTAAAGTTCACCTTTCAGTATAACAACAACCTAAAGCACAGTGTCAAAATCACGGTAGAGTTGCTTTGGAATAATAAAATAAATGTCTGAGTGGCCCAGTCGAAATCGAAAATGTATGGCATGACTAGAAGATTGCTGTCCATTCACACTCCTCATAACTTGACAGAGTTACATGGCTGTCGTAACAGGCTCATATGCGCTGTGCACAAGAGCCAGGTAACATGCTTAGGTCACGCCTAAGAACAACCCTTAGCCGTGATACACTTGCCATATAGCCACATCCTCTCAGGCCTTATTGCTCAATTATAAACGGGGTGGTTCAAACGAATGTTGAATTGCTGGAATATGAGACCGTATACCACAGGGTTGATGTATGTTCTGCTTGACATAGAAATGGTTGTCCATCAGTATGGGCACAACAGACTTGAGAGCAAACCAAAAAAAAAAAGAGGGTATTTGTAGGGACCCTTGTACCCCTAGAGATAAACTTGATAATTTAATTCACTTTTTTATTATTTAAATACATTGTTGAAATGCAGTTTCCAGATTTTAAATATTCAAGCCCTGGTCTAAACATGTTTACAGACATTCAAGATAAAATCTTAAGTTTCATATTTTATTCTGTTAAGTCGTTGCATTGCATGGATGCATTGGTCAAAAAGCAAAATAATATCAAATTTGGCCATGCATGCATTAGTTTTCTTTAAACTTTTTACTCTATGCAAACCCATGCCATTACCTTCTTTCACCCAAGATAAAGAGAAACCAATGTGGCAGGAGTGCCTTAATTCAAGTCTTTATGGATTCAGTGATATTTTATCCTTTTTGTCTTTTAAGGTGCAATCGCATTTGCAGAAAATAATATGCATTCCATTCAGATTTAATTCCAGCGATAGAGGCTTCATTCTTTTTCAAGCACCTTGACGTTTTAAGGATTTGGAAAGTGTGCAAACTTCACTCAGAGAGAAAGTTATGCTCTATTCATAGTAAAAGCAGACATGGTATACATATGCTGGAGCTAAACAGGCTTTCAAAATAGTTTGCTCATGTGAGAAATAAAGTTGCTAGCATTTTTTCCTTGTCTGGATTAGTTCCACACCACGTTTAAAAAAATACAGCAAATGTAGGGTTTTTATAAGGCAGAAGTACAGGGATGTTGTGGTGAATACCGTGGGTATGCACTGAATGCTGTTTTCCAATGGAGTCTTCTCCTGGAGTTGAAGACAAATCTTTGAAAAACAAAAGACATTTTCCATTGTGGTCCTCTGTGGCAAGTAACGCAAACCCTTTGAACAACAGTGATTTTGAGCAATTAATTGATTGACACTGTTCACAGAATAAAAAGGCATTTCTGTGTGTTCGGCTTGCACTACATCCCTGTGGGTGCACCTTTGTGGTGTTCTCATTCAGTGTAAATAATTTAAAAAAAAGAAGCCGCTCTACCTCTGTGAGTGAAATTGGAAAAGGGTATGCCTCTGTCTATGCAATAGACATGGCAGAAATACTACACAAAGCCTACAATGCAAGAGGAAAAAAAGTGCATTGCAATTTCACTGTAATAACAGACAATTACTATTTGAGAAAAGACACAGTTATTCACACAAGTTAACACTGCAATTGATGAAACAGTAAACATACACCTTTGTCCACTCCCTTGACATTTTAGCTGATCACTTTTACTTCGGTGGGAACCCCAAGTGCTATACCAAACTGTGGTCCAGCTGCAGTCAATCTGTGACCCCACCTTATAAGCAAAGAAGAGTGCTGTGTTTTAATAAACATTCAGTTACAGAAAGAAAAAACGTGATCAAGAAACAGCTGAACCAGATGTGTAAGCCACAAACGACTTTGCTGGTTAAAGCCCATGCTGAATCTCTCTTCCTGAGAGATATAAGCTGAGCCATCTAAGTCCCTAAGAAGCTTATTTAACTGTTTCCTTGGTAGTGGAACACACGCACACACAGTCCCTGGATTGAGTTTGTCACACCTTCAAAAACAAAGTTTTAGGACTCAAAGCTGGGAGTCTCCTTAGCACAGTTGGGATTCCGTTCCATTTACATTCAGTGAATCCAAATCCCAATCCAGGCATTGAGAAAAGATATTTCAAAATGCTTAAATTAAGTCATACGTAAGAATAAATATAATTTTTCAATTCTTGAATTGGAATCTTAATTCTTCTCCTGAATTGACAGAGCATTTTCATCCTTTGCTAGAGGGACCAGTGTATGTTGTTGAAGTCTACTGCTTCCCCGAGGTTGGCGTCAGTCTCCAGCAGGCTCATGATCACGGCCATGGCAGCCTCATCGTTGCTCAGGGTACCGAGGCTTTGTCCAACCATACTGTCCAGGTCCGTATTGGAGCTTTCTCCTGGGGAAGAACAGGCCATCAGAACCAACCCATACGCAAAGTCATGTCACTACAGTAGTTTGCTTCCATTAGTCTCTAACCACTGTATGTGTAACTAAGTAACCCAGACATTTAGTTGAATCTGTCTGATAACAGTCTAAAAGGTTAAGGTAAATTAAAGAATGTATTACAAGGTACTTAGTGGAAAATGTAATTTTGGCTACGATGACTTGGTATATGCTTTTGTGTTGCAAGTACCTGTGTCCATGTGTGGGTCATTGCCAGTGTATGTGGCACCCTTTAAATACAATTCTGATTCAGACCTGCTCATTGTATCAGAATCAGTCACTTTCTCAGTAGGCATCTGAAAAAGGACAGGTTTGTTACAAGTTACAATGATTATCGTCATCAGTGCACACATCCATTATGTGGAGTATTATTCACCCCTGCAAAGTATATCAGAAGAATACAGTAATGCAGTGTTTTTTGTATGATAAAAAAAGCTATGCAAGGTATGCTGTGTTCGTAGGGGGGACATCCAGTTGTTATGGTTGGCACATACAGTACTTGCTCTGTAGTTGCCGTGATGAAAATATTCTGGCTTAAAAAAATGGGCTCAGATGCTTGAGTGATGCTGTGATCGAAAATCACTGCCTTGCAATACAGCTAGGCAGTGAAAAGGTGACCAGGTGTCCAAATCCTGGTCGTGGAATTCTCAGTGCCGGGGGGTCTAGCAGAGGGTAATGCCAAATTGGCCCATCTGAATGGGTGGATGTTGGACATGGCTGGCTTGTCTTGTCATGCTCTCACTCCTTGTGGTATGGTCGGGCGCCTGCAAGCTTAATCTTGGATTTTGCCAGGGAATGCATTGCCCTACAGCGCGTGTGGTAAGAAATAGAACGGATTGGTAGGTTGCGATTCAAAGGATATGTCTCGATATTCAACTTTCCCTCACCTGCTGGGGAGTTGTAGGGATGAGGCAAGGCCATAATTGGAAATTGAACCTTACCATATTGGAAGGGAGACAGACTTTTAAAAAATGGGCACAGCTGCATTTCTAAAAATAATTTCCAATTCATAGTCAGCAACTGCCTAGGGTTCTAAAGGCTACAGGTCAGAGGTGAGGTGGACTCACGTTGGCAAGAGTGGGAAGTATTGGAGACCTGTTCTGTGGTGGACAAAAGGGACTGGAGGTTCCACTGGATGGAGAGGAATTAGCCCTGCACAGACAAAAATGGATAGCATCTGCGACATACTTCGTTGATTAAGGTGTACTTAGTGGGTAATGTGATTGTCCCACCTAGGTATCTTAATATTAATTCACTAGCTGTAGGTTGTTAAGGTTAACACCCATAATTTGTTACTTGATCAACAACAAAAGCCATAATACAAACTACTCACCTGTTTGAGTCTAAGAGCTCATTTGCAATCTGGGTCCCTATGCTGCCAGCATAGATCATAGTACTCATTCCACTGGAAATACCGGGGATAAAGAGATGCTTCCCATCTTCTGTAACAGAGGGAGGTGTTAAAGAATTGAGCTGAGTTTGGTCCACACCCAAACTGAATGACCACCAGGGCAAACGTTCCTCTTCTTACCCTCCAACAGGCTGGAGCTGTTTAGCTGTTCAGCTTCTATGTGACCAGTTTCCCTGTGTGTGAGGAGAGAGTGGTCAACAAATTATTTTACATCTCTTGACGATGTCATTAGTACAACAGTTTTTTTCTGCTCAAGTGTTCTCATTTTGTTTTAGTACCGGTTCCTATCCGAATTAACTTCACACAGTACCAGAATATGTTTGCCAAAACCCTAAGCTTTACCATTGTGTTAGCTTTTTTAAAATAGAGACACTTATGTGAAAAGGACTACTCACAAAACTCGGTTGGTTGACACAATGAACTCCACTTCTTTGGTCCATGGGTTTATAAAACTAAACCACTGACTTTGAAGTGTAATGAAGGAGCCATATTTTGTTTTAAACTTGTAGCAGCTGGTCTCAATTTTCTCTTTGCTGCGGAGAACTGTTGAGACACAAAATGTAATTGCAATGTGCTTGTTTTAATAACTACACCCTCCCCAATAAAAAAAACTAACAAGAAATGAATAGGTCATGATGGTGCAATTATCATTTTACCATGTGATACAAGTCCTTGCCCTTTCTTCAAATAAGTCAATTGTCTATAAAAAAAAAAAAATGTTAAATTGACCAAAGTATTTTACATTTTTCAGAACTTTGAGAACTTAAAGGAAAAAAAAAAAAGAAATAGTGTTGAAAGAAATTGACACCCTTGACTCAAAACTTTGGTAGCACAGTCTTTGGCCAAAATAACAGTACTGGTCCAGTCTTTTTGCAAACTGCTCTAGTCCTTCATTATTTGTTTTCAGCCAAATTCAGTTCAAGAGCTGACCCAGGCCTCTCTTGTCACAATCAATGTCAATGTGCACAAGTCAACTGTCAGAGACTGCACAAATTTGGCCTATATGGAAGGGCAGGAAGAAGCCTCTGCTCTTAGAAAATAATATCAAGACATGACTACAGTTTGCCAGACAACACTTGTGTAAAGAAAAAAAACTAATGGAACAATCGTAAAGCATGGAGGCAGTGGCATTATGGTTTGGGGAAGCTTTGCTGCCTCAAGGCTTGGACAGCTTGCCATCATTGAGTCAACCAAGAATTCCATAGTGTACCACAGAATTCTAGAGGGGAATGCGAGGCCATCTGTCAAAAAGCTGAAGCTGAACCGAACATGGATCTTGCTAAAGGACAATGATCCAAAACGCAAGCAAAGTTACAATAGTATTGCTCAAAAAGGAAAAAATGGAGGGCTATGGAATGGCCGAATCAAAGTCCAGATCTCAAACCTACTGAAATGCTTCAGGGGGACTTGAAGAAGGCTGTGAATGACAGAAAGCCCTTGAACATTATACAGCTGAAGCAGTACTGTAAAGAAGGTTGGGAAAAAATTCCTCCCAGTCAATGTAAGAGACTGGTAATAGTTAAGAAAAAACGGCTACATTAAGTTATTTCAGCCAAAGGGGGCAACATCACCCAAGGAAGCAACTTATTTGTTCTGCATTGTGAAATTGCACTTTGTTGATTTTTGATGAATAAGAGTGCAAGTATAATCTTTCAGTGTAATTTGTTAAATTAGCCAACTTTTATCTGTTAAGTGTTGAAGTGAAGATTACATAATTGTACTTACCTTTTCACGAGTGAATGGACATTTACGTAAAATAATGTGCAACAAAAACATAAAATTCAAGTACACATCTACAGCACCATTACTATCATCTCACCAGTATGTTGATACCAATGAAAACCCATCTATTCTCAAATACCTTTTCTGTGTCTCTCTGCAAGGTGCTGCAAGCTCTCCTGGTGAAAGTACTCATAACATGACGTCCCCAATAGTTCCTGTGGCAAGTAGCCTAGAATAATAGTGGCTCTGAAGGATAGAGACAGACAGGCTGTTATTCTCTCCAAACCAACTGAGGCACATGTTGAGATCTATCTAGAACCAGCTTTATATTTAAAATAAATATAAAAAGAGCACAATAAATACTAAAATTGACATAATAAACATGATGCAGCATTTTTCCTATTATAGAATATAGTAAATTGTAGGTAGTAGTTGGTAAACTTGCACTTGCTCTTTGCTCAACTTCTTTCGTCAGAAAAAATTCACTTACGATAACTATGATGCGGTTGTCTCACCTGGCTATTTGAGGTTGAATGCACTAAATGTAAGTCTGGATAAGAATGTTTGTAAATCAGTGAAATGTAAATGTATGGAATGATTGTCAAACATTTTACCACTTTAAGTGAAGTCTCAAGTGAAATCTCACTTAAAAGAAAGAAAAGGACAACTATGATACTTACAGATGATTTGTAGGATAAGCAATAAATAAAAAAGGACTGACATGTTCAATCTACTCTCTTTTGTTCATTAGACAAAAGACGTCACCTCTGTTTAATTTTAGGACAGCCTGGGTCACAATAAATTCACGTACATGAAATGCCTCCTGTTGGGAAATGTAAGGCTCAAAAGGATTTGCCTTTTTAACAGTAGAATAAGTCAAAATAAGATCCCAAAGCTTCTGTGCATTATTCAGAATGTTTAACTAAAGGTTTTGTATTATGGACATCTCTTCAAATAATCAGTGCAGTCTATTCATTTGGAATGCATTCAGACCAGTAGCTGAAAAACTTTGGGTTACCCCGTCACACTTACAGCCACTGTGGTATGGTTAGGGGAAGCCATGGAAAACCCTATCCAAGAAGGCTGCCTGCCAGGCCTGCCATAAGCAACATCATTGCTTTTCTCTTTATTTTTTTCTTTCTTTCGCTGTTAATACAAGCACAGGTTGGGTTACCCAGGGTATGACTGTACTGTTAGCCAAGGCCAAGCTAGCAAGTTAGTTAAACTTACCATAGCCTTGTCTAACATTACAGTATGTATCAAAACAAACTAAACTCAGCTGAGAGACAAAAATCTAAACAACACTTCGAGAACAATAAGCTACGACAGTTATCAGGAAGTGACTGCCCCCTCAGCCGTGTCCTTTCTTTTATAGTTTGAAGGCTTTTCGAATGTTCTTTAATGTGTCTTCCGTTTAAAAACATGAAAGGCATGGGGGAGACATGGTAGAGTGGGAGGGGTGTTTACTTTCACAGTGTATCGCAAAACATGTAGATCTGTAGGAAGTCAACTCAAACAATTTTCTCTCCCGTCAGGACACACGACTATGTCTTGCAACCAACTGTCCTTGGAGCTTCAAAAGGCTGTGTCCAGACCTCACTGTATGTGTGGGGATGGCTGGGGGAGATATTGCGGCACCCCCACATACATTCAGAGTAGTTGTGGCCCTCACTGAAGTTGCCCATCCCCGGTACGGACAAAGATATTAAGATTTGTGATTATAGTTCTTGTCATGAAGAGGTTAGCCAGCTATGCTTGTGCACAAAAATGTGCAATCTTTTCTCTTAGTAGTGTCACATTGAATTGCATGTGCAGGCTGTCAAATCAAAGGAACTTGGTTTTTATAAGAAAGAATGCATGTCAGTCTGTAGCAATGACAGTTTCGGCTACTTAAGTCATTGTCTGAAATGAATGTGTTACATTTCGAGTTTGTCAAAATTAGCTAAAAACTAAGGACAGTTTTTTCACTGCAGATTAATTTCTTATACCCCAAGCCCCAGTCTGGACTGTTGAGTCTACTTTGTAACCATGTCCGAAAGTTTCAATGTTTTGTCTGGTTTTGTGGTTTAGACTCGGATTTCTTCGCTTTCCAGAGCCCAGTAATAAACAGAGATGGCTCAATATTATTCCATAACCTGCCAAGAATATTCTATATTGAGCAAAAAATTGCCAAAAGGATGGTGGTTGGGGTGAACACTTACTGTTGGTCTACGAAGGTGAACTTTCCATCAATTGCGAAACGAGTGACAAACTCGACAGGTTTGACCTTGACTTCTTGTGCAGGCTGACAAATATTGTGTGGGTGAACACGGCACACAGCAACCATGCAGGTCATATGGGAGGACTCGTTATCGTCACTCTCAGCATCCAGCTGGGTGGAAGGCCAACTCATCATGTAACCAGTGCAATGGACAGTGCAGTACCGTTGAGACTCTATAGGGGGAGACAGAGCACATAAAACACAAACATTTTAAGGCTAACATTCAATTCCAATCTTGGCCCTATCTTAGCTAACTATCTTAAGTGGGGTGAACACTTGTAAAATCAGGAAAAAAGAGGTTTGGTATATATGATCACTATATTCCCCACCTTTTTTCTTGAAACTACTGGGGATAATGGTTTTGCTTTCTGTCTTCAGAACTGTTCTGCTGTGCTTCATGCGGCAGAAAAAGGAGCGCCGTGCCCCGGTACACAAGTGAACTGCTCCCACAGGGAGGTCCTGCACCTGTAACCCTGCTACAGAACAGAGACAGCCTATGATCAATATGATCTTATTACATTTATAATACAGTAAAACACACTAACAAGGTAAAGAAACAAGATAAAATAGAACAAAATAGAAAAAGTGAAAAGAGAATCTGTGACCCCAGAATAGAGCGCAAATTGGAAAGCCACAAGAAAACAAACCTAGGCTCTCTACTCTCTCACCTGTGCTTATGGAACAGCCATAAACAAAATAAATCAGATAAACAGACAAAAATCTCATCCATGTTTTTATTTTTATGTATTCACAGACTTACTTTTGGCATCTATGAGCCGTTCGCGAGGGTATAATCCTGACGCTGACAGCTGCTCTTTCACTTTACTAATGTCTTTTGGGTGGATATAATCAAAAAGGCTCTGTCCAATTAGCTCCAACTGTAAACAAAGACATTTGAATTGTCAGAACCAAATCATTCACCTCAGAACCCAGACCCAAATATTGTATGAGCTCACTAGCCAACTTATACCTCTGAGTTACAGTATTAAACAGGATGAAGTGATGCTCCATTAACCATCACAGGTTGACCCAATATTTTAGTGGTTCTGGAACCTTTCCTCTGGTACCCCCAGACATTTCACAATTTTATTCCAGCCCTGAACTAGCTCATTTTATTCCTCTATTCAAGGCTGCAATAATTAGGTGACAAGTTCAGGGGTTCACGTATGCTAGCTCTGGAAACATTCAAATTCAAAGCTGGTCTGGATCAATGAGGTTTGAGAAACCAGGGCCGGCTTTAGCATTTTGGGGGCCCAGGTAAGAAATGGATGCGGGGCCCCCACCTAACAGCAAAATATTTTATTGGTCTCACTTTTGATGGTGGGAACCAACATACTAGCATTCTTTTCTGCAGTTGAATGCACAAAATGAACCCTTATCTGCAGTTGTAAAAATTTCACCATAGGGTGGAGAAAAACATTTGGTTCATTCTATGGAATTCTACAGTTATTTTCCTACATTTCAAAACACTGAAGCAGACAGAACATTTGTACATTTTTGTAAAGAATAATGACTAAGATTTAATTTAGTATAGATACTATGTTTGGTATTAAAATGGTTTGCTCCATCAAGGAATCCAAATGTGTGTATGCTGCCATCTTGTCCATTTCAAACCTTCTCATAGAGACAAATGGCTATTTATCACAAATCCTGCATGTCATGTTGAATCTCGACTCTCAATGAGAGAAAGTGTGAAATAGCCACATTGGTGTGTACACATGTTTGGATTACAACACGGGGAAAGGTTTTCATTCAGTTACCCTGCATTTTCAAAATTCAAATACACTCCCTGCAACTGGACATGATGTCACCAATTGCAAATTAGTTGAAAAATCTCTGGTAGCGTCTTATATCGGGTTACCCTGTCATGGGTAATAGAGCATTATAATATCCCATTTTATGCAGTATTCAAGAAAATGGCTGATTCAGCTCCAAACTACAGAACCACCTAAACTTTCTGTTTAACATTCCTGTCTCCTCTTCAAGCAGCCTGTCCAACAAATAATTCTGGGGACACTTTTTGACTCCATATTAATAATTACGTAAAGCAAATATAAAGCATGAAACAGGTTCAGTTACAACGTTACTATAATTGTTAAAAAAAAGTTTTTAAGGCCCAGTTAGGTCAAACACTGATGATTTCCCTGTATTTTCACACTATGAAATCAAACTTGGAAATTCAGGTTTTTTGTTATGATAAGGTCTTTTTTAAGTAAGAAATGTTTGAATAAGAGTTGTACCTTTTCTGATGAGATAAAATAATTTGGCATACTTTGTAATATCTTTAAAATAGTTTTCTAACGCTCAAACTATCAGAATATCAATTAATTGCAAAGACTGCATATGAGCTTTAAGGGGGGATTGAATAATTGTACATGTTAGATGGTTCCTGTCACAGGTAGTCTATGAGGAGACACTAATCCATTATTTGGACAGGTTTAACAGTTCTTTAAACTGCTACTACAATCTCAAATTAGCTAATAGATAGTATGGATTGGTAGTGAAATTGTTGGATTCCACACCAACAATTAGCTCAATTTAGTATTACAGGATCCACTTCATTTGGATAGTCATATGTAGATGCTCTATAGATATCCATACTATTAGAAATAAAAAAAACTGTAAATAGTTAAGGATAGTGTTAGGTTAGGGATAGGATGAGGATTACGGATAAGTTTGGGATAGGATGAGAGTTACGGATAAGTTTGGGATAGGATGAGGGTCAAAGTTACTAGTAGTAGATAGTTCATTGAAATGTTATTAATAGTCAGTAGATAAGTCTGTAAAGCTTCTACAGATTGACTATCCAAGCAAAGTGTTAGTGAATTAAGACTGCCAGAACTGCTTATTGTATAGCATTTGAGTTCACTACCCGACAGTAGTTGAGGAACTTGGAGACAGATTCTGAGGTAAAGAGGATCTTCCCCCTGTCACAGCTCACAACGAACAGGAACCCATCGGCAGCCTGTCGAAAAGAGACATGGTGCAATCTTAATATTTCAATCTGGGAAACCACTGACATGGTTACAGTTTTAAAACCATCAGAATCTATCCACTGTCCCAGTGAATTCCAAAACTTCAGATGCTGTAACACAAAGATGCACACTTGCGAGTTGGCAAAGTCCTCCGAAATTTTAAATTAGTTAAGTAACACGGATGGAATTTGTGTGCGGCCTTTGATATTGTGTTCTGGATTCCCTAGGAATATAGTTAGTGAGTGAATTCACATGATAAGATCCTTAAAAAGCTCTACAGGTGGATGAGCTGATCAGTGAGTGTTCTACAGGAAGAAGAGGTGTCTAATCTTCTCTGGTGATACTCTGCCAGGTCTATTCTTCAGTCATTTGCATTTGTACATTGTACATCATTAGTGTGATGAAGCAAAAGGGCGAGACCACTATATTTATGGTTAATATTATATTACCTACACCAATACCAAAATCCAACCAACGCTGCTAATTGACACACCACAAAACCCTAATCAGCTGTCTAGCTGCCACAGTTCCAGACGGGTTTGATTTGTTTGATTGGGGAAGGAGATTGAAACAGATTTAAGAGTGTCCCACCATGAGCACCAGTTGCTTGAGATCATCCTGAGGCAGAAATGAAGGCTTGTGTTTGTAGTTAACATCAGTAAAGGAGCTACTGGCACCTGCTGAGGAAGCAGACAACGAAGCCGTTACTCAGTCCATCTTGTACCTCTCGTTTTGGAGCTCGGCATTCGTATCATAACTTAAGGTCCAACAGAAAAATATAAAAATACTATACATATACATTTAATAATATCCAGTATTTACAGAAACAAATGCTGCAAATCATAGGGTTCAAGCAATCCATGCATATCAGTGTGCTTCCCCACCACCATGTGTCTCAGGCTCTAAATGCATTATTATAGCTTGATGAGATCTGTGGTGATGCCAGGTGTTATACCATAGTACAGGGGCAGTTTAGGGACTGTGTGGCCTACCTTTCAGAGCTTTGAGGTGCTGCACAGCCATTCGCAGCACTGTTAGTTTGTCAAGCTTTCTGGCCATGGGCTGACAGGAGGGGATCATGGCTGACAGCTCCTCGATGAGGGTGTTCATTTTGTCCCTCCGCCGCTTCTCAATTTGGCTATGTGGTTCCCTATGAGTGATGACACAGGTATACTGTAGTTATCCCTCTCTCTCGCGCACGGTGTGCTAATAGCTGTGAGCCAGAATCAAACCAATGCGCGCACTGCTAAATGTTCCGGTGGCATTGTTTCAGACCAGTAGAAACTCCAGTCCACACAGAGAGCACGTTCAAATAAGTAAAACCTTTGACTAGCCGACAAATGTGTCACCCAGTTAGAGAGGACACATGCAGGGACCACAAACCGAAACAAATCCCCTCTCATTCGATGTTAGTTCTACTCATTATATCAAATGTATATGTACAGAATGCCCAGAGGCTTACCTGAAGCATTTTATTTTGACCTGTTGATCGTCGTCTTCTGACCTGGTTAGAAATAGGACATGCTTATGACTATTTGAAATTAGTCATTTTGTCACCTAGCCTGGCCCTGGGGGACTTGTCAAGATTAATGTTGAAATAAAATTAATTAATACCTGCTCTGTTCATCCTCCATGTCAACATCGGCATTTTCCCTGCAGGACAGAGAGAGCACAGCATATCAGTCCACCATGTCAAAGCCAGAAGGATCGTGTTCACTTCATGATCTCTGCTTTTACCTGTTGTCTAGATCCCCTTTCCGTTTCCTGGGTAGCTCCTGAATTGGCATGGCTCCTGCCAGATGGGGTGTCATCATGTCAGGTTCAGAGACAGGAAGGCAATTGGTTTCTCCTATCGGCAAGTGTACTAAACCAAAGGCACAATAATCAGATGAAGAGTAAACATTAGCTAATTCATCCATAGTCAAATGAATGTGTTATTGTGGAACGGACACCCTTATAATGGGTCAGGGCTTTGGATTTGTGCCTTGCTTAATTCTATTGTAATGCCAAAGAAATTAAATATTTTTAAATTGAAAACATTAACCTTGGGGCCTGTCCCTAACTGAAACCCTGAAATGAACGAGAAAATAAAATGATGAATGAATTTTTTCAGTTACTTACGTTGACCAGAAGATGGCACCAATATCATCTCACTGGATTTGAATTGAATTTCACCTCACTTAACCCCAAACAACCCAAACATATGGTATTTTGCCTGGAACCTTGTATTTTTTCAACATGTGCTTAGGTATTTAACTCAGCATTGTGTTATTGTTTGAATAGAAAAAAGCTTCATTAGCAATACACAATACCAACTTAATAACACTCTATCAATCTCAGTTATGCAACCTGCGTATTTTCTTGTGTTAATCGAGTTCACGTAATAATTGTACATAGACTACTGCCCAAAGTCCAAACAGGAGCCCTATGAATAAACTCTCTTATTCTAAGCCCACTGACAAATTGTTCTCAGCATGGGTCAGTTTAAGTCCAAGTTTGCCACTTGCATAGGAGGGAAAGGAGTCAATGCCTAACTGTTGCCAACTACAAGCCAATGTGTAGGTCTTAAGAGTTACCTTCTTTCTTGTAACGGATCATTTTGAATGCTATAAACCTGACAGGTGAGGCTACAGCTGAATGAGATCTTCAACCTAAATCAGTGTACTTACTAGCAGACACCATAAGGGTGGGTGCCTACCCTCTGTCTGGCTCAGACAGTCTGTCCCCGTTGGCACGCAACACGTGGTGGATTTCCATGTACTTGGTAAAAGTCACCATATGAGGGCGTCTAACCACTTGCTTTCCCCTAGTTTCTCCCAGCACGTGGCACGTGAGGGTTTCTGCTATCACCTTACCTCACTGCTTATATAACACAGTAACATTGACCTACTTCCTGCACAAAACTGTTGTTATAGTTTTTTTTTTGTGAGGTGACATTTTATTTGTTGAATAACAGCAAGACATCTTTGGATCATGAAACCATTCAAAGGTTGACCTACATTGATCTCCCCTTCGTCCATATGATTAGGGCATAATGTCAAGAATGTTAAGACAGAAGACGAGGGGAATTTGTGCAAGTTCGTTTTCCACGTCTGGCAAATGGCACTGTGATGTAGTTAAAACAAAATAAAATGTGAAGAATAAAGTACACGATACATCAATAATAACCATTACGGTGGTATATCAACAGAAAGCTCATCATATCAAGTTTGATTAAGAGTAAATAATGACTTAACTTTGTTAATTGAATGCTAAACGCTTATAAAGGCTTTACAACTGGTATACTTTGCGGTGTGGATTCTAATGCTAAGAAATAAAAGTATTTAGAAAAAATAAATAAGCCGTCTTGAGGTTGTGGTGTGTGCATCTGCTACATTAAACGGGGGTAAACAAATGGTTATCTGGATCACAGGGCTCCTCCAGAAAATAGTGTAGCTTACAAAATGTATAAATACATTTTGAACTGAATGACCTCTGAAAAAATGTATAATGAACTGAATGACCTCTGAATAAAAAGGGAGCTCTGTAAAGTTTTCATTGGCAATACTTTGAGTAGCAAACAGACATAGCCATGATTAACATTGACTTTTGTGCCTTTTCCAAGAATCTACATTCTTGGACCTAGGCTTTATCTGTAACTTTTTTTCTTCATTCCTGACGTAGAACTGAATGTAGAAATGACCTCCCCTGCACTCTGATTCTTGCCTCCCCTTAGCAGCACACCAAGCATTGAAAAACTGTAGTATCATTAAAGCTGAGCAGGTGGAGATATTCCAGATAGAGATGGTGTAACTGCATCATTTTCCTAATTTAGTTAATTCTGTAGTTACTAAATTGTATCAATAGGGTTACATGGTGAAAATAGTTAAAACATAGTTGGCATGGTTTGCCGCCCAATCAAGTAACAGCATGGCTTTTGGATTCTTTGCTAGACAGTGAGTAGCTCAGGATTGAAGTACATTTAAATCCAATTTTAAATTATTATACATTTGAATAACTATACACTAATCAAATCAAAGAATTGAAAAAGGGAATAGTGGAGATCCCCATTTTGAAGGGGGAAGACAATGTCTTGTCATCTAAAGTTGGACATTATGTGGGGTAATGGTTATGCTGGAACTTGGTTGACCCACTTCGGAACAAAACTTATCAGGTATGTCTTGACAAATACCAAGCGGTTATATCCTAGCCAGGCTGCCTCTTTCCATGGGATCACCTGCCACTGTGCCCTTGAGCAAGACAGTTAACCCTTAAATGCTTATTGTTCCTCTGACCTCTGCAGGGTGTGTGTATGGGCCTCGGGGAGGGTTTGGTGCAAGCAGAAAGACTAATTTCCGTTCCATTCTTCTTCAATGTGGATCCAGTTCTTGAAGTTAATATGAGATACAGAGGGGAAACGCAAACCCACTGACAACTGAAAACCAGACATCAAGATTGGGTTAAGCAGGAAATTAGAGGGTGGCGCAGAAACCCTCGGAATCAGATTCATTTTTCAATTTCCCTTGATCAAGACACAAGAGGACACTTCTGGTCCTGGCTGAGATGACTGTACAAAAAGTAAGCCCCATGTGACTGAGCAAGAAGCCTCTGGTCTCGATGGTGCCGCAGCTGAATTTTCCATGGATGATACTCACTCCTTGCTGGCTGATGAGGTGAGGATCCCAGGTTTGGGTGCTGGTCTTCAGCTGCTGGTGATAATGATGATATGGAGTGGAATTCAAAGCCTATGTAAAAGAACCCTCCTCAGATGGGCATCTTGGCGCCTCATCATTCATATCCCCTATTCCTCAATACTCACCTGTGGCACCAGTACAACAACTAACTAGACCTGTACATTGTTGTCTGAAAGGGTTACAAAGCCACTGTGTAGACAGCGTATAGAGTACAACACTGATGTGTGTGATGGAGTTGATTAAAAAGCAGAATAAAGATGCGGCAATAAGATGTTAAGTACCCAGTTGTGTAAAAAGCACCTCAATTCACTTCTGGAAAATCAGAGACCTGAACAATGTATTCTCTTTTGCTGATGTATTTGACTGTGATTTTGTTATTATTTTGGGTGGCTATTACACTGCTGTTATCAGCTCTTGATTTTTGGGCAGGGCAGGTGAGTAATCAAGTTCTGGTTCCTTACAGAAAAAACCTGTGTACATGTATGTAGTATTTAAGTAGTAGTAGCCCATGTTAACAATTACAAAAATATTTCTTCTCTTAAATTATCATTTTCCGCTAATAAACCCCCGCCACCCCCCTTATGGAAATAGGGAGGATCCGGTGAAGTTGTCATGCACAAATATCCTCACAAATCTTGTGTTTATAAACTCCTTTTCAAATTTGGTGATTTAGTTATTAATCGTCTTTCAACAATAATGTATGGATCACAGAACACATGTTGTACATTAGGCTAGCCTAGGATTAATTATGGGTTAATCTACAACTCATGCCCCCATTTTGTTCAGAAAAATATAGTTCATAGAAATCTGAACATTATGCTTCCTTTGTTTTTATTACCAGAAACAACATTTCGTAAACGGACAAAAAAGACAATAATAATTATTAAAAATTATTAAGACTCGAAAATTCTAAACTTAAACCAGAAATGTTTAAGGAAAAAGAAATTTCTAAAGACATCTGTAGCGTATGAAAATGTTGCTTCATAGTTCTACAACAGAGTTACCATACGCTAAATACGCCTGGGCGAGTCGGCTGACATTCCAACACACCCAACAAGCACGCAAACGACTACTTGCAAATTCATGATGAAAGAATGCCCCCAAAATATGCCCAGAAATGTTTGATTCCACGCGTGCATCCCAGAACAACCTCGAGGAGAGCGTTTGCTCCACTGATCTACTGACCTACTTTCTGGAGAACAAGAATTCCGTACCCAAAGAAAAAAAAAACATGGAAACAGCTCCCCTCTATTTCACCCGGTGCATAGCATCGACTGCAATATTACCACCACATAGACAACAGCGGCGCTTGGAGTATGAATGGAGCCGCAAGAGCTCATACAAGTACCTGTTCGGTTGTCCGCGTTCCCGTCATTGCCACCCGCCGCTGAATTCTCCACCGACATGGCTGGAGCCGGTCAGCAGGAGACTTACTCCGCAGAACATGAGGAGGTGGTAGTGGAAGTCTAGATGTGGTAGAAGTAGGCCACTGTAGGAGAGATGTGGAGAAGAGGCGGGGGATCGGGGATGTTGTATAATGGACTTTATTTTTTCCTCCTCTCTGAAAAGGCGGCGGCGGGGGGGGGGGGGGGTAGCTATAACTGTGCACGTGCAAGGATAAAGAAGCCTGTGGTGAAATGCGTACGCAGTCGGGAAAACGCGGAAGAGCTCCAGCTGTCTCTTTCCTTATTTACAGTCACCACAGCCCTTGCGTTCATTCACTAGAACTACCGGGGCCGGGTTTAGGCTAGCGTTGCTGCTACACCATTGGCTGGGAATCTCTCCAACGCATTCACAAATCATATAAGGGGTTTCAACTGATACCATACACACAAATGATTGAAGTGGCTTTTACGTGATTCAAAACTGTACTGCGGAACAAGTCTGATTTGAGTCTCAACAAAAAGGTTTAGTTTCCCACGTAATATTTTTAAGAACGTAGCCTACTACCGTAAACTCACTCCACATTGTTTGCTTGACATTTTGCCAATGGAGCAATCAAATGCGAACTTTCTGTATGAAACGGCTTGAAGGGTGTGAAGATGGACAATCACGTGTGTTTGCTGTTCGAGGATGGTTAGTACCCCGTGTTGGTATTCAGGCAGGGGAGGCTTCGAGCTGTTAACACGTTAAAGTCGATATCATATACACTGACTGCGCAATATTAATTCATCAGCAGAGGTCACACCCACTTGTAAAACCAAGTCTATTCAAGCATGGCATTGTATGCTTTGATGTTTTTCCCCCCAATATATCTTCCATCCAAGACGTTTTTTAACCGCTTGCGAATCCCCTATCAAGCTGTTTTGATACTTTTGCTTATGCTCAGGCTACTACTCTACCAGTCAACTGTCTATTCTGACCTATCCACATAGTGAGATAGTGGTAGGTAGAAAGTTTGATACATTTGTAATAGATTGATTAGCAATCATACTCATTATCATAATAATCCTAATCATTACAATCAAATCTGCTGCAGTGTTCCATAAAAACCTGCAAGAACATAGAGAAAAAGCTGATAGGCATTTGAAACTGGCAGGTGAATTACTGTGCATGAAAGTGAAGACACAAGACTCTTGGCTTAAAAATCCATCTAATAAGACTACTTCAAATGTCTCATGTGGGCTTAGGCTACCTGCGCAAGTTTGTCAAGTCTCCCTGTAATGCCTTTTAAATGCATATAGGCCTTTAAAAAATAGAAGGGTCAACTGAGATATGCTATTCATAAAAGGTTTTCTATGTGTAAAAAAACTGTAAATGTTTTTAATTGCTAAGAAATAGAATCTAAATTGATTGTTAAAAATCCCAGCTCTGATTTAGCAGGTGGTCAAAAATGTCTCCATCAGCACGAGCCCTCAAAGACACCCTCAACAAAAACAGTTGCCATCAGGACCGTCCCCCAGATCAGTCCCCGGCTGTGGAGCCCCTCAGTGGTACTACAACCTTCTCCTTGGCCAAGTGAGCTACAGGAGGAGAGTTACAGAGTTAAGAAAGTACTATAAGCTTAAACCACAGCTAGTCTAAAATGTTACTGAATGAGCTATACCACTGGTATCTCTTATAGAGCTCAAATGGTTGGAACTTTCTCAAGGGGTCAACTTTCAACCTACTCCTGTCCGAAGAGATTTAATTCCCTCTACGTCCAACATCAGCCTGCTGTCTTCTCCTGTCAAAACATTCTCGAAGCTCCTCCCTGGGAGGCCCCTCGAGGCTCTGCTGTGGTGTCTTGGTTCAGGTCTATTGTCCAGGCCCTGTCAGACCCTGCTCAGTGGGACCTGCATGTCCCAAGCTTGGGTTTCCCCACTAGTCCCACAAAATTGTGTCCCGCTTTCTCCAGCCTTGGTAGACCTTCCTGACACCCCCTCTGGGGAGTGTCCAGATGCTGAGGATCCTTTGAGGCACGACCTCAAACAGGTGTTCAGAGTTCTGCTGTGGGAGACACGTTACCCTCTGCGCTACTAAGTCTTCAGCCTATAATCCCTGTAGCACCAGTATTTCCAAAGCATCTTAGTCCTCATCTCCATCCACTGGTTTGCTAGGGTTCCAATTTGTTGATCCCAATAGACCCAGAGCTTTTTGTCCTGGTAGGCCTAACATCACATAGTTGGTAGCCCTGTCAGGCCCCTAGTCACTAGTTCTGTGAGGTCCCAAGTTAACAGTTCCGGGCAATCAGTTTCTCCTAGACCCTTTTTCTCTCTTTCAAGTGTAAAGCCAGGTGGATTCAACTCTCCGGTTCCTATGGGAGCCTGATTGTCTGCTCTCCTGAAATCTCCACAGTCGTTGCTTTAGAGATATAACTGACCTCAACACCAATGTTGGGTGCCTCTCCAGTCGTTGACAGTGCGGAATCACTATTTACAGCCCAGAGGCCCGTGTCAAGCTATTTGCCTGGGGCCCGAGTCCTGAGATGTGCGGTCAAACCTTTGCCGTTTAATGTGCTGAGACCTTCATCCTGCTCTGCTGTTGTGCCCTGACCTCCTGATCAGGGGCCATTACCTGGTCCCAATGCCTGGGTCCCGTCTGAGGGGGGCGACAGACCATTAGAATCCAGCACAGTTTTTTTAGAGCCACACCTGGACTGCACTGTCCACATTAACGCCAAGACTCACCTAATATCAGGTCAGATTGCATAGCATTATTCTGAGAGCCTAACTGTTACCTGCCAATGAAACTAACAAATTTGGCTTTTTGTTTTTATTCCCTACATGCAATTAATGTGACATCATGTCAATGTTATATTCCAGGCAGCCTATACTTAACCCAATATCATGAGTAAATCAGTTAAAGCAATAGTTTGTCCTAGATTCGTATTTGGGTGAATTAACACCTTGTTCTTGAAGGCCCTTGGAATATTTTTTATCTACAAGCCATTATTCACCTTTGTCCCAGCCTGGAATTAGCATTATTAGCATCATCCGAATTTGTGAATTGAAACTGCATCTCAAGCAACAAAAGCTGAATCTCGTTAATATGACTTCAACTAAGCTAGCGAACTTTGAACTCTGTGCACGTAGTGTAGACAGCGGTGTAGTCTGGCTGCTAGACAACGTGACAGATCCTCTGTCACGCCACCCCACATCTCAGTCACAGGAGATTCTGAACAGTCAATGTAGAGAAGAGTCTTCTGCAGCACATCCAGTGGCATTGGTTTTCTTATCCCATAGCTCGCTCAACCAGGAATATTATTCCGGAATCCATATTCGCCAGAAGGAACTTCCTGCCTCCTACCTTGATTGAGCTCACAGATGCCCAAGCTGCCACAAGGCATCACTACAGCGTGACAAAGCAAGGCAACCATATTAGATTGCAAACACGGGAAACTGGGATAGAGCAATTGCACTGTCCTCCATGGGACCACTGGGTTCATCTGCAAGCAGCTTACAAACACTGGTCTCACGGTGACATGGCAGTGACTTCACTGCGCAGTTCAGGGGCCCATTTAAAACATTACCAATCCTCAGTATGTTGTTCTAAACCACAGAATGACCCACGAGTTGGAATGTTTTCATTTCACCTGTTACCTTAATTGTTTGTGGGTCACTGGCAGGCTTGTCTGGAGCGGTACTCTACCGCACATTGCTGTTTTTTGGGTCCAGCCACCTAACTATCTAGTAGCATGATTTTTGCTAAATGTCTCCAGAGTCCCTATGTCCTAGATTTACTCTGCCATGGGGTCATTATCTTACAAGCACTCACTGCTGAGCTCCTTTTTTTTGCCTGTTCCAGGGTAAAACGGCCCAGTCGTCACCCAAAATCCACCTTTGCATCTTGTTGGCTCTTCTTTTCCAGAACTCCCTACTCAGACTGCACTGGCCTCTGCCGTGTCACTCACCTGGTTTGTTGGCCGTGCACCCTCCTGATGGGGTGGCCAGATACACCAGAGAACAACACTGTTTGTCCAGACTTCTATGTTTTTGATGGGGAGCCTAAACATGCTCAAGGCCTGGATTTTCCCTTGTATGGCTCATTGACAGCTCTGTCTCTGTCCAGGCTGATGAACAGAAGTGGCCTCATGTCATCTAGCGTTAGAGCGTTTTGTTTAGAGCTCACATTTACACAGTACATGTGGAGGTGGCTGTTCAAAGAAAACTCTGATTTAGCATTTTCAGCATCCCAACTACATGCAACTTAAGTACAATTCCTACATGTTGTTGCTTTAATCTGGCAGGCAAGTATATTTTTCATGTTTATAACATGCATTCCTTTTCACTGAACATTGAAGCCAATATCTTTAACAAATATGCTCTAAAGACATCTGACATTTTCTTGATATACCTGTGGCAGTTGGACGTTATCCACTGGTACAAATAGTGCTCTACTAGAGCCCTGTTCTATAAGGTCCTCCTGGGTCAGGTTTTTACCTGAAAACATTGTTTATAGCAATTTATTTGAGCAGTGTTTGTGTATTTGCTCGGAAAAAAACACTACAACATTAGAATAAATACAAATAAACATGAATATACTAAACAGTAACAAGAATGATTCTTGTCCAAATGGTAATTGATAACTTCTGAGAAAGAGCTAGAAGAAATTCCATGAAGAAATGTAAAGAAAATGGACCAGTTGAAGACAGAAAATAAAGCTGTCTGCATCTGATCAACAGCACTTGAAGGTCACTTTCTTAAGGGGTGTAAATCCAATGAAGTGCTTTCTCAGCATCTGGCATTCATCTGTCACCAAAGTAAACACAGTGACCATGAGAATTCTTACAAGAAAATGCCATCTTTGACTGATTGGCAAAAATATCTTTCAGCATGATAATTACCCTATACACCATTCAGACCTACTTAGAGCAGGAAGCAGACATCTGCAGATAAAACATGTGGTATTTTGACTGTCCACTGCAACAATCCCAAATCAACATAGTTTAAGGAAAAATAACAAAAAGCAGCCAGATTCCATGATTAATGCGGAAGTCAAAAGAAAACCTAGGGGAAATCCTGCAAATGGCTTAGTAGAATTTACTACAGGGCAACTTAAAAAAGAGTACATGACGGTCTACCAAAGATAATTGTTCCAGTTTTGCACTGAAGTTTGGCCACACAAAATACTGACTTGTTATAAACAAAACACAATTTTGTTATTTTTCATTGTAAAACATGTGCATTACTTGTTTTCCCCGCAATTAAAACACTGCTCAGGTAAATGGGTTTAAGATACGTTCTTTGGTGACCTAAGATGTTTGTATATCAGGAAAATAAAGTAGAAATTAATGAATGTGATGTAGGCTTACTGTGTTCCATTATTATGTTTTCTAAATCGATTCAAAGAAGTCCTTTTGATGCACTGGATTAGGCTACTCTTAAACCATTTCAATTAAAATGTTAGCAAATTTAATTTGATTTGATGCGATTTTATTGTTTTTCGCATTGTTTGTGTTACGGTTTTGTGAAGAGTAATCCTATTTTGAAAATGTCTGTCCCAGGGTGAACAGACTTTTTTTTTGCATTAATTTTAAAGGTGCTTTTCTATTATAAGCATACACTAGGTTTCCTAGAAATTAACAGTTTCAGTATGTGGGTTACAACAATGCTTGCTAGTGTGAATGTATGTGGCTACCTGAAAAAAACACCATACTGTACGCGTACGCCTAAACTCTTTCGCGTAATCTTTCCCGATATTTTGTTGTCTCTTACCTAGTGTAATTCGATACCTCTGCACGAGATTTTATGTAAGTGTACGTGTGCACGTGCCCAACAGAATCGTGTTGACCTATAAATTGTTGCGTTATATAACCATGTAACCGTCACGTGTAGCAGCTGTCTCATTACCGTTTGAAGCCTGTCTACAGCGAAAGTAAACGTGAGACACAGTGCACTCTAGGTTACAACCCCGCACAACGTTATATAAATGTGCAACAACAACAAAAATACCATTATGAAGGTTAATTTTGAGCGTCATGGAGAAGGTATTTAGAGAGTTGTCTTCTACGGATGGTAATAAAGCAAAGAATTATATGATATTGTCAAAACAGCGCAAATGAAATAAATGAGAGACTTGTATACTAAAGAATAACTGTCTTGAAAGTAGACTGCTTTCGGTCAAAATCAATGCCTTGCATTGGCGAAAATATGCAACCGTGAGAAACGACACGTTGGATTACTTATGCTAAATATTTTTTATGCTAGGCTATAATTAATGTTGCTCTTCCCAATGTAATTGAAAATGTGCTTTGTCACACAGCATCTAAATAAAAGCATTGTAATTTGCGTCATCAGTGGACAAATACGCATTGTCTTTACAAACTCTGGAGAACGTCACAACTTTTTATTAAACTTAAGTAAACAAAAAATACATGAATTTGCTTCGTCCTGCATATTATAAAGTAATTTGTTGTTATAACTGACCTTTTTACGTAGCCTAGCCTACCTTGGCCTGTTATATTAGTAATGTTACTGTAAGAGTCCAAATTATGAAAATATAAGGCGTGCTATAGCAGGCTACTCATATACCAGGTGTAGGCTATATAAAACGTTTAATATCTTATTAAAGACAGTTTTCCCTTGACTTGTTTCAGAAACTTGTTGATAGTATTGGGTAGAATTGTTGCGATCGACTAATGCTGGTCTTGGTGCAGGTCAATAGCGCACCCTGCTGGCATGAGAATAATTTGCAGCAGCAAAAATCTTCATTCATGCTCGATTGTCAGCGAGTCGGGGAATCTACATAAGTTTGGACGCAGTAACCTGAAAAATCACACTGTCTTTGGACATGGCCAGTGTCCCTGACCTCCGTCGCAGTCCCTTGTTTTTATGCTGCAATAGTCTGCAAGTGTAGTCTGGGGTTTGCGCGTGGAGGACTGCCCCTAGCACAAACCCAGAGGACACCTAGCTACTACATCCCCCCATGTAGTTTTTTGTAGACTAAAACTGTCTGAATCCAGTATCCCGTCTATACTTACCTTGATCAATCATTTTAGTACCTTCTCTGTTTACAGAAAACATTGTAATAACAGTGATACTAATGCAGAACGAACAGGATTCCTCTTGGTTAACATCTGCCATTTAAGATTTTCCCAGAGAAATTCACCTAATTGGCGATTAAAATTACAAGCCATACCAATCCTTATTTAAATCTAACAGTCGACTACTCATGGACACAAACTCAGTTTTACCAATGTTTTTGGGAAAAGCTAATGCCATCATGATTGTCTTTTTCTCACAATTGCTTTCCCTTTTTCAGAATATCCCCATATTCCTAACTCCCTTCATAAAAGCAACACTGTATTTTCATTTGGGACTATAAAACACACAGAATTGGTAAGAGGCATCTTTGTAAGTCCAATTAAGAGGGAGGATTGACTCTCCTAAACTATCTGGCAAGGGCTTTCGCATTCTTTTTCTATCAGTCAAGGACACTCCATCTTAACTCTTTGGCCAGGATTACTCAATTTGTTGAAAAGTCCACTCTCCCGCCATTTTGTTTTCCTGTCAAATTTAAACCATATGTGTTGAATATGTTTTGATACAGTGTGACATGTCAGTACGTTAAACCAATATGCTCATTGATTGTTTAGGATGAACAGCCATTTTTACATTCTTTGTATAATGTGTTTTCTTTCAAAGAAAATTTAGCTCTCTTTATTTGCTTGCTCATTTTGTTCTTTTGTTTTTGATATCATCATTTTGTTAATTCAATTGTTACCAATTTTGCTTTCAATCTTTTTATTTTTACCTCAGCCCCCTATGTTTTACTTATCTATGAAAAAGTTTTTTTTACAGTGATCTCTTTGTTTAGGGCATGAAATTGACTCCATAGAACCCGTCTCGAGTGTTTCACTGACGTCTGTTTCATAGGAAATCCAAATCAATTATTTAAATGTAACCTTGCATGGATTGTCATTAAAAATGTTGACGTCAACCATTTTTTACTCCTATTATTACAAAATCTACACATCTGAGCAATTTTATTAATATAAAAATATATTTCTTCCCACGCATACAATTTAATTTATTTCATACCGTAGTTTTTGCTAATCTTTATCAAGGGTGTCAATCATTTTACTACTGAATGTATGTATTGTCCTCCAGAAATCAAGGGACAGTGATTGTCATGGCCAAAGCTTGCCACAATGGTCCGTGAACCATTTGCTAATGGATTTGTAGGTAGGCTTTGGACACTTGTCCTGCTGAAAGATCCCACAATGACCCAATTTTAGCCTCCCGGCAGAGGCAGACAGGTTTTAGCCTCCCGGGAGAGGCATACAGGTTTTAGCCTCCCGGGAGAGGCATACAGGTTTTAGCCTACCGGGAGAGGCAGACAGGTTTTAGCCTACCGGGAGAGGCAGACAGGTTTTAGCGTAAAACTACTAGTACTTGATGGAGTCCAAGTTGCTATGTATGTTACTGTGGTTCTCAGGGCCTTCTGAAATAAAATTTAAAAAATCAATAAAAAAAAATAAACAGCATCACAATGACACAGATCCACCACCATACTTTACAGTGGGGACTAGGTTATTTTCTCTAGGACCATGGCTCATAATAATAATAATTATTAATTTGTTGCCAAAATGCTTTATTTTCTCATCTGACCATAGAACCTTGTTACAACCAATGGACATTTAGTAAACGCCAGGCGCTAACGTTTGTGGTTTGGTGACAACATAGGATTTCTTCTCACAACACTCAAGTAACTTGTTGGTGACATTTAATTGTAGTTTTTGAGACTCCAAGATGTAATCAACCCCGAAGCGTCACCTCTTACTTAAATCCCAGTATAAGTAAGAAGTGACATAGATGAGAAGAGTTCAAAGGCTGAAATAAACTTTTAAAGGAAAATCAAAATCGCAATATACATCAAATAGATTTCGTAAACAAGATTTTCTAGGAGTGCCATTGGAGCATACATTAGTTTGACGATTTCATAAGCCCGTCTATTTCATAAACCCACAAAAAGGTTATGAAAAGTCAGGACTTGCAAAAAGTCTGGACTTTTAACTCTGTTTATATACAACGTCAGGACATTTTGATGACTTTTGTTGCCAAAACTGTAGGAATACACAACACACACAACAAAAAACAAACTTGTATTGTTCACTGATAGTTATTCCCTTTACCATTCAGAAACACTGGATCATTATACTGAGGCAACACATAATGGACATGCAAAACATTGAACGATTAACGCTAAGATCAGAATTTACTTAATGAGAACATACATACAACTAAGACCTTCTGAGGAAGAGGCAATTTGAAGTTCATTTTGTTTTGGCGAGGTACCCTTCCTGTCGGTAGGGACATCGTCAAACTTGCAAAAGACTCAGTCATCATTGTGCTGCAGTGTCATAACTTCGGCAATTGGAAAGAAACGTGTGCTGTGAAAATTAAGCACATTTGCACGTGTTTCTTAATTCCATGCCAGCTTCATTAATTTCAGCTTGCAAGTTACTTTCATGGTTACGTATACTCAGACAAAAATCAATATATTTTTGGAATTGAATGACAAGACCCAGAGCTGAAATCCCAGAAGCCCAGGCCTAAGTACGCTACTTCCCATTAGTACCATTTATTCCCTAATAAAATAAGCACACATTTATTATCCGTATTATCTGTGACTGCCTATTTCATAAATACAGTGATTGTAAATGTAGCAAACAATCTATTGCCAATATCTATTGCGATAATACAATATGTAAAACACTCAGTTCAACAGTCTTTAAAACACGTATGTGGAATATATTCTGACAATATGCTGCCATTTGCTGTGAAAGACTCTTCCTTCTTAATCCTTGAGTATCAAGTCTTAGCTACACAAATGTTTTTGTATTAGATAACAAATAGTTCTCACGGGAAATACTCCTTGCAATCTCATTTTACAGGAATAGTCAACAGAGTACATTAAAACACTAGTACATATCTCACAAAAAAAGACAAAATTGTTGGGAAAAAATGACATAACTACCCCTAACCCCCCCCCCCCCC
>JACXGI010002323.1:23216-66080 GCA_016801175.1 Esox masquinongy | reverse complement strand
CTTTCCTGACATTTTCTTAGTTGCATCTCAGAGCAAAAGCCATGGTCCGCAGAGAGCTTCCAAAGCATCAGAGGGATCTCATTGTTGAAAGACAGGAGAAGTCAGGAGAAGGGTACAAAAGAATTTCCAAAGAATTAGATATACCATGGAACACAGTGAAGACAGTCATCATCAAGTGGAGAAAATACGGCACAACAGAGACATTACCAAGAACTGGACGTCCCTCCAAAATTGATGAAAAGACGAGAAGAAAACTGGTCAGGGAGGCTTCCAAGAGGCCTACAGCAAAATTAAAGGAACTGCAGGAATTTCTGGCAAGTACTGGCTGTGTGCTACATGTGACAACAATCTCCTGTATTCTTCATATGAATGGGCTATGGGTTAGGGTGGCAAGACGGAAGCCTTTTCTTACAAAGAAAAACATCCAAGCCCAGCTGAAGTTTGCAAAAACAAACATCAAGTCCCCCAAAAGCACGTGGGAAAATGTGTTATGGTCTGATGAAACCAAGGTTGAACTTTCTGGCCATAATTCCAAAAGGTATGTTTGGTGCAAAAACAACACTGCACATCACCCAAAGAACACCACACCCACAGTGAAGCATGGTGATGGCAGCATCATGCTTTGGGGCTGTTTTTCTTCAGCTGGAACCGGAACATTAGTCAGGGTGGAGGGAATTATGAACAATTCCAAATACCAGGAAATGTTGGCACAAAACCTTCAGGCGTCTGTTGGAAACCTGAAGATGAAAAGGAAGTTTACCTTTCAGCACGACAACGACCCAAAGCACACATCCAAATCCCCAAAAGCATGGCTTCACCAGTAGAAGATTAACGTTTTGGAATGGCCCAGCCAGAGCCCAGACCTGAATCCAATTGAACATCTGTGGGGTGATCTGAAGAGGGCTGTGCACAGGAGATGTCCTCGCAATCTGACAGATTTGGAGCGCTTTTGCAAAGAAGAATGGGCAAATATTGCCACGTCAGGATGTGACATGCTAATAGACTCCTACCCAAAAAGACTGAGTGCTGTAATAAAATCAAAAGGTGCTTCAACAAAGTATAAGTTTAAGGGTGTGCACACTTATGCAACCAGGTTATTGTGAGTTTTTATTTTTTTATTTTTCCCCCTCAAAGATTTCAGTTTGTTTTTCAATTGAATTGTTCACGTTATAGGTCACATTAAAGGTGGAAAATGTTCTGACATGATTTATCTTATTTGTCTCATTCTTTAACATCACAATAACCTGGCATTTTAACAGGGGTGTGTAGACTTTTTATATCCACTGTACTCTAGACTATTTATTAAAAAAAACCACAGAAACAAATGCTTTAGTCAAACATATTACCTGGAATACCCTCAAATATTAGTTTTTTTTTTTTACAAGAAATGTGACAAATATTAAAATAAAGGTCTTCTTTACAAGGGGAAAATAAAATGATAAAATTGACTTATTTTGAATAACAATTTCAATAGGGTTAGAATTTACACAGGCATTTATCATCCATAGCCTAAACCTTAAGATGGTTTGCACTGGAATCTAGCTTATGGCAGCAGCAATTTCAATTGCCAAGACCAACTTACTGTTCAAGGAGATTTACAAACACTTAACATTTGCTCATCCTAAAATAAGAGTTCCTTCAAAATAATAGTCCAATATAAATAAAAAGAATAACGCAAAACATCGAGGACTGAATGCTGCCATGCTCCCAACACCCCACCCATTCCCCATTGACTCACAGGCACTGCCATGGCTCCTCCCATAGCTTCAAAAATAGCCCTCCGTAACTGCTGATAGAACCACCAACTCCAACTCAACATTCTAGCAGATTCACACACCCATTACATCAGCTCTTCCTTCAAAATAATAGTCCAAAATAGACAAAGAGGATAACACAAAACTTTGGGGACTGAATGCTGTCATATTGTTTGAGATATACATTTTTCATATAGAACATTTAAATATCATGGTCCAAAGATCCTTCACAAGCAAACGGCATGCCAGTCCGTTCAATGATATCAGAGTAGATTTTGGTGATTTTACTTCATTAACTTATTGTGGTCAAATCGTTTGAGATATCAAAATTCCAAATAATTCAATTGAAGATACTGGTCCCAGGGTCCTTCTCAGCAAACGGCGTGCAAATCCGTTCAGCGGTCCCCGAAGAGATGTCCTTAGAGTGTGTATTTTACAGTTCATAAATGCTCAAAGTCAGTGTCGTTGTAGCGCCCCCTTAAGGTCTATTTGGTTGATACTGCACAGGTCCTTTCATGGACCTGTTGTTTAGTGCTATGTTAAAGGGCATAAGTCTCGGATATTCCTGACGGGATGTATAGCCTGATAAAGTACCACACCCATGTAAAAGTAATTAGCCTATTACGCGTGCATCGTTTGAGATATCAAAATTCCAAAAAAATAGAATTGAAGATACTGGTCCCAGGGTCCATCTCAGCGAACGGTGTGCAAATCTGTTCAGCGGTTTCCGAGGAGATGTTGTTAACAAGTTTTTCTCAAAAGTTAAAATGGAGGCCATATTGTTTGAGATGTCAACTTTTCTTATATAACTTTTAAAGGCAATTGTCTAGTGGTCTTTTACACCAATTTTGAACCAAATCTGTTCAGCGGTTTCGGAGGAGATGTCGTTTAAGTGTGTTTTTATTAACGGCAAAATCGTGAGAAACATTGGTGATGCTTATAGCGCCCCCAAGAGGTATTTCTGTATGGGACTTTTTCTGTCCATTCCTGACAGACACATTTACGAGTATGTTTCGTTTCGTAGCTGTTTGATGTTCCATTTGGGATTAATGAACTTCTAAAGTCATAGACCCGCCCAGCTCAAATTCATTTGCGGATTTCGGCCATACTATTTGAGATATCAACTTTCCCTATATAACTTTTAAAGACAATTGTTCAAAGGTCCTTCACACCAAACGACATGCAAATCTGTTCAGCGGTTTCCGGGGAGATGTCGTTAACAAGTTTTTCACAAAAGTTAAAATGGAGGCCATATTGTTTGAGATATCAACTTTTCTTATATAACTTTTAAAGACAATGGTCCAGTGGTCCTTTACACCGATTGTCAACCAAATCTGTTCAGCGGTTTTGGAGGAGATGTCGTTTAAGTGTGTTTTTATTAACGGCAAAGTCGTGAAAAACATCGGTGATGCTAATAGCGCCCCCAAGAGGTATTTCTGTATGGGACTTTTTCTGTCCATTCCTGACACACACATTTACGAGTATGTTTCGTTTCGTAGCTGTTTGATGTTCCATTTGGGATTAATGGACTTCTACATTCATAGACCCGCCCAGCTCAATTTCATTCGCTGATTTCGACCATACTATCTGAGATATCAACTTTCCTTATATAACTTTTAAAGATAATGGTTCAAAGGTCCTTCACACCAAATGGCATGCAAATCCGTTCTGCGGTCTCGTCGGAGATGTCGTTAACAGGTTTTTCACCAAATTCAAAGGGGAGGAAAATCCAAGGGGCGAATTTGAAAGACCCCGAGACTTATTAGGTCAGCATGAGAAGGGGCATGTTTGGAACTTGGCTGCATGACTACAACATTCGGTTCATGAGATATGCATGCTGAAACCTTCAACATTTGACTAAGTGCTACAGTGCCACCATGGGGTGTATAGGTAAAGTAATGGCCGAGGCCCTTCGGGCCGCTCACAGGAACAAGTATGCAAAGTTTCATGCAAATTGAGCCACATATGGCCGAGTTACGGGCCACTGAAAATGGGCCTGGAGAAAAAGAATAATAATTAAAGCTGCAAGCAGCATTTAGTGGGGTTTCAGCATTGAAGCTACTACTAACCAGATATTAATTTTTTTCAACTTATATCCATAGTTGCAAGCAATACGACATCTATGGTTTTTCCTTTCCTATAGTGCCCCAATGTGGCCAACTTGAAACATCATTCACACAAAGTAAAATCACAACCCTGACCATGTGTACCAAAAGTCATCTCACTGAGTGACAAAGAACAACAGATATTGTGTTATGGCTATTATGCCACCACTGTTTGGCCAAACAGAATGTACTTGCATGTTAAATTGCAATAGTTTTCAGGACATTTACCTCAAATGGTATTATAATTCAATATTCTGCATCAGATAAATATGGAAATGTCAAATGTCTCACACTATCAGAGCAGTATAACACCGTAAGCACCAAACAATGTAACTAGGTAGTGGCTTGAAATTTTCAGAATGTAATAAATGTAGCCTAATATTATAGTAAATATAACTGAATGGATGTTTATCAGTCTTCCCCATCGCAGAGCATACGAATGAATTCACCATTTGCTTGTTGTACAATAATGATGGGGTCAGAAGAGGTAATCATTATAATTTTCAAAGGTATGTTTACTGAAGTATGTGTATTAACATCAATGATTGAGCAAAAGATTTCTTTTAGAATTGTTTAATTTCGATGATCAAAAGACTATTACAGGTGGCAACAATAAAACCAATACCTTTCTAGATTTTCATTTATTAAGAAAATGCCCTCCCTATTCTTACTATAAAAATATGTTGACTTTCGTAGGGCATGGGCATATAGCCTATGTACCCATGTGTTATTGTTAAATTACAACTCAGATTTCATTTTAATTTAACTGCCATTGCTACAATTTAAAGGTACCATTGATAAGTTTAGCCCTCAGTTAGAAGTGGAGCTGTAGAAACCAATGATAACAGAGAAATTACTTAACTACTGAGAATGGATTATCTACTGAGGCTTAAACCCATAACACCTTCTCTACCAAAGGCAAATGTTTAATAGCTGAATCACTGGTTATAATGTTCATGTCACCAGAATGATTTAAGGTGAACTAATGCTAGTTTAGACAGACTCTTCTAGCATTTATTTTTGATGAAATAATCATGGCAATGTTGCATTCCACTGAACATTTGCTTATATTAGCAAGTCATTGTACAAATGAAACAGAATTAGCTTAGCTACATGAGCATAGACTAGCTACTAAGGCTTGAAAGCATGACACCATCTCAAAATGGTCAAATTATTATTAGCTAAACCATATGTTATATTCTTCATGTCACCAGAATGATTTTAGATGGAATAACGTTAGATTAAACTGAGGTTAGTTAAACCTATTTCCATTAGCTAACATTACTAGCTACTAGCTAGCTAAACTAGCATTAGTTCACCTAACGTTACTAGCTAGCTAACACTGATAGCATTTATTGCTAACGTTAGCCATTTTTTTACTCTGCTAGTTAGTTTTTTAAAATGAAATAATCAAAGCAACATTGCATTCCACTAAATATTTGCCTATAGTAGCAAGTCATTGTGCAAATGAAAACAGTGGATAAATTAGCTACTGAGGCTGAAATTCATAAAACCATATCTAAAAGGCAAATTATTAATACCTAAACTGTCTATTATAATGTTCATGTCATCAGAATAATTTTAGATGCAGTAACTAGCCAGACTCCTAATAAAAGCCACTAGCTGCTAACTAATGAGGCAATATGAATTCCATGTACGGTATAGTGTGTTGCATTCGGGCATAAAGAGGGACAACAATATATATATAGCTTTGCTGGATGTAACACAGTGCCCCATGTTTTCACATTATATTTGTAATTTTACAAACTTTCCTGAGTATTTCGTACAATACATTCACTGCGGTACTGCGGTTTTTCCACAAGAAGTATCCCTTGTACATTACAGTGGAGGGACGGAAAATATAAGGCCTTTGCACACTGCATTGTCCAAGGCTAAGACTGGCCCCGGGTTAGCTTAGCCTGCGTTCACACAAGAGTTTGTTAACCCTGGGCTAAGGCTTAAACCTAGGCTAAGGATTCACTTCTGTTCCTAAGCCCTGGGCTAACGGACAAATATGACACAATACCATTTTGCATTCTATGAGAAGCTGCAAATGTTACGTTCTCTCTGGCATGCGAACAATGTTACAGTAGCCTACATCACTGACACATGATCAATGTTACGCTACCACAATTCAATTAACGACTTCATGACATCGACTGATCAAGATGCCCACCCTGTCGGTATTTGCTTGAACAACTTAGTTAAAACTATGCAAAGAAAGAGAAAAACGTTAGTCAACCTTCATTCTTTCGATATATTTGCTTTTGCATTTACATCCAAAGCAAGCTGCAATAACTACGTCGCTAAGATTTAGCAGGCATAATGAAATGACAGAACTTTTCAGAGTGAAAGGACCAAAACAGACGGAGCTGTTGGTAACGGTGCACATCAGAAGCATATGTAAATTAAGTGAAAGGGCAGGTTTTGTGATTGGACAATAAACGTTCTATGGTTTTGTTCTTGACCCCGTTTCACACTGGTTATTTTGTCGTCGTTTTTCTGGGACTAGCCCTGAAAAGTCGGTGCTAACCATGCTCCAGAGCACGGCCAGCAATCCCTAGGCTAAGGCTGGTGCTTTCCCACTTCAAAATATGCAAGTATGAACACTTGCTTAACCCTGGGCTTAGGAGGCCCTTAGTCCAGGGCTTAGGATGCTCTTAGCCCTAAGCTAAGGTGCAGTGTGAACACATCTAGTGTGTTTGGATGTATTACACAATCAATCTCCAAAGCAAATGAGCACAAGCAAATAAAAAACAATAACATCAAAATAGGATTTTTTTTATATTAGATCATGTTCTCTATATTAGCTTATATAAGCTCTAACCATTTCTGTGCTCCACCTTATAATATTCTTTAACCTATGTAAAATATTATTGAAATTGTAATTTTGTTTTATTCATAATTTCCCCCACATAGTTTTAACTTTGAAAATGTAGCCTACACAACACAAATTATACACACCACAGACGTTTATTTTGAAGGCAACATATGAAAATCGGATGTCTTATTGTTGCTGACTAATCTCTAGTCAGCAACAATTAGAAATAATAGGCCTGCAAGTATAGAGCGGTATAGTTGTTTTTAACGGTTAAATGAGTGCATTTCGTTTAATGCCAACTCCTTTTCATGAACCGGAGACGATCAGTTGCATGGATATCGTGGAGGTAGTAACAGATGGCCACAATCAATGACGTGCGGTTACTTAATCACAGAATCACAAACTCCTCTTACATTTCGAAATCCAACCTAAATGTTTTCTAACTAGAATCGAAATCGGTACACCCCTATATCCGCATGTCAGTGTATTTTCTAAGCCCATATAGCGTAATTTAAATGACAAAGAAATCTTCCCCTCTTGAAAGTCATTAGCCCCTGGACAACTTTTGTACATGGCAGCTACATTTATCTACTATCTTGCTGGTTAAAACGAACAATAATCTGGTTACCGTCCTAATCTGCTTACCTGTCAAGTAGATACAGGTAAGTAACCAAAACAAAAGTGTGGGTCGGGCATTTGATTTCCAAAATGGGTCACTTTATCCTACTTAACAATAACGATTAGTAACTTCAGCATAATGGACGCAAAGCTAATAATTCTAGCATGTATCTAATCCTATGGGCTATTAGGCTATTGTCATTCGACATAACCATCCCATATTCACAGTGACAGTGGAATAAAGCGATTTAACAAGAGGCTTACAACACTTGTAATTACAGAAACATGAATACATGGCGAATGAAACCATCAAGGATGTACAGTACCATTACGCAGTATGACAGGATGCAGCAACACAAATAGACATCACAAAGCCCAAATCAATGACATTACAGGCACCAAAGAAATAAGAACGTACTCACAACAACAACATTCCTTCGACGCTGTAAGCCAGGTGAAAACACTGCATCTACTACATCTTTATCCTGAACGGTTGCTAGTTGGGGGTTTGGTCGACCCTTCCTCACAATTTCCATGTTTACCCGAAAAAGGCTTTCCCAGTAAATCCGCCACCAAATGCTTTTCTTCTCCATTGTGCGTTAAAAACACAACAGGGCTCAGTACAAATCTAAACAAAAAATCTAATGCAAAGCACTACATCTAACAATCTAAACCTCACTAAAGAAAGTTAAAATAAATCTTAGATGTTCCTACATTACGTCCAAACTAGTTTTATCTCAGTTAGGTAGCTGGCTCTCCGATCACACCACCTGAAAAATGCACATGTAGGTAAGCTGGAAGACTGCTATGTGCCAAATGACAGGCTCATTATGGCGAACTCGAAATCGGATTGGTTGAGGAATATGACAATCAACAACCTCCTCCCCATTTGCTTCAACAGAAGATGGGATTAACTCAAAATTCTACAGGTCTCAGGATAGATTTTCACCCGGAGACAGCACATGTGGAAAATCTGATTGAATAAAAGCTCTGATTTATCTGAGCCGCACTGGAAACAGCACAACCAAGGGAGAGAAAAGCAATGAAACTACGTCAGTAGACTGATGGGAACGAACTTTGTAAAATACATCTACACTGTAAACCCTAATGTAATTCTTACTCAAATGTTTCTACTAAGTATAACTCAAAGTTAGAGAAATGTTCCTAATTACTTAAAATGTTTATGTTATACTGACTTTTACTCAATTTTTATAAGTTTAAAATGAAAATGTTCCCAACATGCTCTATTTCAGGTAGATATGTTGGATTTGGATTTTTTTTTTATATTTGCATGTACAGTGACTGAAGAATTCATCTTAGCTACACAAACATCAAACACATACATTTGTCTAAAGTAATCCAATCATGTAGTAAAACAAATATTTTGCACCTACTACTGAAATGATTGTAACAATTACATAAAACATCTTCCTGTCAAAACTTCAGCTGGATTCCAATGGGAACTGTGCGTTCCTTTTTGCAAGCCTATGCCTTGTAGGTAGCTTTGCAAAAAGTTCTGGTAAAGTTCCCAGGTTACCCAGAAATCTCAGTCGAAGCTATGATTTTGGTTATGGATACAAGGGAACTTCCTGAAATTTAATGTTTTGTTATCCGTGGCTTTGTGGCAACTGGGCTAGAATTTAAACCTGACCTTGCAATGTATTTGAGGGCATCTGAAATGAATAGTCTATGAGCCAGGGTGGTTGCATGATTTCAAAATAAGGATTCTTGGGATATGTTAAGTATTCACAGTGGACTGGTTTATAACAGTCAAGTAAGTGAAATTATAGAAAGTAAATGTGTTCAATAATCATGTGTCTGTCATTAACAAATGCAGTCATGGGTGGTAACTCTAGAGTTCACTTGAAAGAGCAATGCATATTGGGAAATTATGTTGTAGGTGTGGCTTAGTATATTACTCAATTCGTTTAAGCAAATACAACTCAGATTTGAAACCCTGTTTAAGTTTTTATTTAATTATTTATTCTTTTTGAGTTCTGGGAACTTATTGAGGTTTACAGTGTGAGTAGTACTACATTTTTTGAGGCAATCAGTTGCCTTAAATTCTTTGAGTTCTGGTAACTTATTTGGGTTTACAGTGCAGGAATAGTTTTTGAGTTAGTAGACTTTTATTCAATGAAGTACTATTGCATCAAACTAATTGAGTATTGAAAAACTAAAAATATAACATATGCTAAACAATAATTTGAAGTACAGTGCACTTAAATATATATTTTTTAAAATATTAACTTTTAAGTATGAAGAAATTATAATTTTTAATAATTTTCTTCTATATTTTTATGTACAGTAAAAACTCAACTATTGAGTTCCAATAAATTGTCATTTTTAAGTAATTACTTACTTAACAAACTTAAGTTAGTTAACTTAAATATTTTGATGTAATCAGTTTACACAAAAGTTTTGAGTATTCTGAACTTATTGGGTTTTACAGTGTAGCGTTAATGAATATATATATTAAATTATAAAAATATAATTTTCTGATTCTGATATCACTAGGCCAGCAAAAAAGGCCTCTGGTCAGCAGCAGTTTCGAAAAATATCTTATTGTATACCAAATAATAACTTTATCAAGTCGTCAATTTTGTAATTATTAGCGACATAAAATGTTAACTAGCGTGTCATTAGTTACCATTTCTGAAATTTCCGACGTAGTTAAAAAATACAACCCCATTCCCAATTATCGTCTACCTTACTATTTTGTTCAATTGCATTATGTATTGTTTTTATTGATGTTGCAAATTACAGACTAGAACGTTTTACCTACCTTACTTGCCTTCCGGTAAAGAAAAAAGACTGATCAACTTAACATTACATGTCTAGTCTGCCGTACATGTGGTATTTCATGATTTGCAACTTGTCTGCTAAAGATTGTTTATCAAATGTAAAGTCAGATACAGGTGACAAGATGAGTGACTCAGAGACAGGAAGGTAATCAAGATTTGAACTTCCGGTCAGATTGGTGAATCGTCTTGTTCAACCATCTTTGATCGCACAGACATTTGGTCCCAGAATTCAGTGGAATGAAAACAAAAATGGCTGCGCACATAGACAGTCATTAGCCAAACAAGCTCAACATAACGTTTATAAAGGTGTTTTCACTGATCGTATTTGTCCATTGCAAAACATGCAAGAATCGGGATTAATATTTTTTCACAATCTTTAGTGAAATGGTGAATAATCACGTAAACAAAAGGCATTACTAACACACAAACCATTGTCTGTTGGTTAGCATATGTTGTTTTATTGATACAAGTGGAGTAATACTCAGGAAAAAAACATCTTAGAAGGTTGCTCAATAAATATTCAGTATACTCTTTAACAGTTCTACTGCCCTAAATAATTTCAAAATATAATTTTAACCAGTTGAAATTAGAATACTGCTCCATATCGAATAAGCATCATGGTGTTTACTGGGCTGCTGTGATGGCAATTTGTATTGTCATAATATACAAATCAGAAATTGTCAGTGTATACTGGAATAATGTGCATTAAGAAATCACGCTGAGGAGCCTTCAGTGATATTTTAAAACTAAGTTGTGTAAAGGTTTAAATCTGTCATTTGATGCTGTAGAAGTAGCGTTTGAAGCGTTTTTCACCAAATCAGAATTGTTGAAAAACCATTACGCCCGACTTAATGGGTCCCAATTGCATATATGTTCCGTGGGAGGAGACGGACTTATATACCTCTTTTCAAGATTTTATTTTAAACATGGTGAGCTTGTCATAGCTGCATTTCATGTTCTGTTGTTATAGGTACTTGTTAGTGTATTTAGCTAGGTACATTAGGAGGTAGTTACTATGAATGTTAATGGTTTTAACTATGGACCAAGCACAATGTTGCTCTTAGATTACGTTTCATACTGTCTGGTGGCCACCAGATTTAACAAAAACACAGTATTTAGTAGTAATAGTAATGGGACCTGTCTCAATAGTATTGTGTATTAATTGAGAATAAATCAGCTTTTCAGCGTTTGTGTATGGGATGACAGAAAGCATTACATTCAACTACTATGAGGCAGGTTATGTCCCTGACCCTTGCAGCAATAATGACACAATAGTTCTGGTTTCAGATAAATAATATGTATTGCCTTTAATAATATGTAAGACAGACACACATTGCAGGGTTTCTAATGCTCACTTGGCTGGGACATGTAAGTAACCTAATTGTTTTACTTGGTAAAGACTAATGAGGTCTTGGTAAATTACCAGGTTTTGAAATGAGAATAGATGAGAATTGAAAGGGAAATTAAAATATGTATTGTAATACAAAGGCAGTTATTTAAGTTGTGTCATGTGTTAGTAACTGTCTTGTAAAGTTTGTTGGTTTTGTATTGTCTTTAAAGGGTGTCTTGCTTGTTTTGTAGTAAGTCAGCATCAATAGCCAGCATTAGTTGTAGAGAGTCATCATCTGGCAGGTAGTCTTCACTCTCTGTGATAGTAGTGTTGGTGTTTGGGTTTGGTTGTTGTGATGGTACATTCGGTGTGGGACGAATGCTTACTGGTCGTCCTTGGCGGATGCGGAGGACGACTATCAGCAGGGTGTCTGTCATGTCCATCATCAGCAGGGTGTCTGTCATGTGGTTGGGGTTGCCGGTTGTCAAAACGTCTTGAGGAATTGTTTGTGCGATGATATGCGAGTCCAGTTTCAGGTCTATTGTGGTGCCGTCGTCCTTCAGGACTGTTAATTGTCCAATGTAACAACTAATGAGCATCTTGGTTTTATACTTCATTTTACAGTCTTTACAGAATGTAAACTGTGTTTCAGGGTTGATGTTATCCAGCTGGTGTTGCTTAATGCAGGTGTTCTTTATTTAAATGTTTGCTGCCATGACTTCACAACTGATTTCAGCGGCAATGTCTGGGAGAAGTGAAGGTGTTTTGCCTTTGGATCGGGTTGGTGTATCTACTGTCTCGGTGGTTGTGTTGATTGAGCCTTCATTAAACGATGTGAATGAAACCATGGTGATGTGACTCCACTTGCCTATGTTCAGTGTTTGCTTTCCCCATAGCATCAGGTGCATGCTAGCAGTGTGATCTACAATGTCGTACAGTGTGGTTTGAGTGTCGCCTCCATTGGGGTTTTGTGTCTTCATCTGTTCTCTTAGCTCTTGAACAAGAACTGTTATGTTGTACTATAAGGAAAATAATAACAGGTTATATTAGTAATGTATTGATATTTGTAAAAGTTTAAGAAACACTAATTTTGACTTTTATATTTGTTATACTTATTAACTTCGTAATATAGAACGCTGAATATATGTTAATAATGTGTAATAGTTGTTGTTGGCAATGCAAGTTTTTACACAGGCTATTAAAACAATGAGGTATGTAATATTGGTTTTACGAGGTATCAGTAAGCCTAGCTGGTAGAGTAAGTTTAAGAAATGATGAATAGTGTGTTGTCAGTAGATTTTAGGTGACTTCATTGTGTCATTTGTTAATGACAGAATTAGGTGAATGCAAAGGAGGAAAAAATAGCTACCCATTTTACTGTGTTATTATAATAAGTTACTGAAAAAGTTATAGAGTCAGGTAATTATTACAGTTCAGCAGCGAAACATATGTATAATGTAGTAATGGTGTTACTAAGAATGATTGGTATGACCAATCTTGACAGTGGGAAAAGTGTGTTTGCAACCCATTGTAGTAAACCTGTTTTCATGAACTTATAATAAGTTTCATGAAATGTTGGTTTGGTTTAGTGCTACTTTCTTTCCTTGCCGGTTTTCTTCTTGGATTTGTTTCAGGGTTGCATTCTGTATGTTATCTGCATCATCAGGAAGGTGTGGATATTGGACGCTTGGGATGACCGTAAATGACGACCCACTGTTTAACAGGACATCCACATTGGCAGGATTTTGTGATGATGGCTGGAGCTCGGGATTGGTGATTTTTAGTGGGCTTCTGAAAGAGAGATGTGAAATGAAAGGATTCATGTGGTAGGCATGGTTTATTTAAAGTTGTATAGAAGAAACATATCACTGACTATAATGTAATTTGGTCTCTTAAAATATCAAGTGTACAGCCACATATTTTCAGAATTACCAATAAAGGATTGTTTTAGATGAGAAGCGTACATGTTTTGGTATTATAGGTAAGACATTATATTATTGTATTATGGACATTATAGGTAGTACCCGCAGTTTAACATATAGCTTGAACACATGCAGGTGTCAGGAAATATTTATATAAAGAAGTCATTTATGTGAGTCCAGTAGTCTGATGTGTTTTGTGTAGTTTTAGCTTACCGGTCTTTCTCCACAGTGGTGAAATAAGGGTGATATTTTGGGTTGAAAACCAAAATCTTTCAATATTTTCAATCTTCCTGCAAGGTAGCTGTAAGGTAAGGAAAGTTTTTGTGGCTTAATTTTACTGGAGACACTTTGTGAATGTAGCTGGTAAGTTGCACGTGGGATGTGTTGGTAAGAGATGCCATCTGTTGAAAGAGAAATTAAGATGTTGAGTTACATCTTATAACGGGGGCATAGAAGAATTAAGGGGAGCGGGGTCATGACCCCCAATAATACAGACGGGTCAATGTGACCCCCAGGAAAAGAGTGAAAACCCTGGGATAGATTGACCCTGACCCTCCCAATATGCAATAAAAACCTACGCAGGTGTTTTATTTCGATGAAAGTATATGTCATACAGATGTTAGACAGCATTTTCCAGTTACATTTGGTGTTAGCATGATTTACAATGTTTAAATTGGTAAAGGTTTGTTTCTGAGTGACTTTAAAGTGGTTGTTTGGGCGGAATAGCAAAGAATATATTTTGTATAATTGTTAGGTCAGCTAGATTTAACATTACGTTCAGAAGAAAAACATTATGTTTTCATTCAGGTGTGATGTAATTAGGCCAGTATTCCCTATGGGATATTTTACTTCAAGGAAAAAAGTGAATAGAAAATGAATGTAAGGGAGGCTCTTGGTGACATTAATAATAATAATAATACATTATATTTATATAGTGCTTTTCAGGGACCCAAAGACGCTGTACAAAAGTGACATGGAACAGAAAACAAACAGAAACAAAAGAAATACTATGAGAAAACAACGAAGATTGAGAGTGTGGGATTTGGCAAGGCTATGGGTAGGCAATTTTGAACAGATGTGTCTTGAGGCGTTGCAGGAAGAAGGGGATAGTCTCAGAGTCACGGATGGTTTTGGGGAGAGAGTTCCAGAGACGAGGAGCAACCCTTGAGAATGCCCTGTCACCAAAGCCTTTTAGCTTGGACTTGGGGATTAGGAGGCGGCCTGCAGTACTGGAACGGAGTGTGGGTGTTGATTGATATGGAAGAAGAAGGTCGGAGAGGTAGGCAGGGGCGATATTGTTTAGGGCTTTATATGTCAATAGGAGGATCTTGTAGTTGATGCGTTGGGAGATAAGAAGCCAGTGTAACTCACAGAGGATAGGGGTGATACGCTGCCGGGACTTGGTGTGAGTGAGTAGTCTGGCCGCAGAGTTTTGAACCATTTGGAGCTTATGGAGGGATGTAGATTTGATGCCAGTGAGTAGGGAGTTGCAGTAGTCAAGACGGGAGGTTATGAATGCATGTATTAGGGTTTCAGCAGCAGGACGGGAGAGGGAAGGTCTGAGTTTGGCGAAGATGTTGCAAAGATGGAAGAATGAAGATTTTACAGTCTGTTTGACGTGCTGATCAAAGGAGAGTGTAGAGTCCAGAATAACGCCAAGGTTACGTGCGTGGGGGGATGGAGAAACAACGGTGTCATCGATGTAGAGATTGAACGTGCCAGTTTTGGTGAGGATGGATTTGGTTCCAATAAGTAGAAGTTCTGTTTTGTCACTGTTTAGTTTGAGGAAGTTGTCCTTCATCCATGCTTTTATTGCAGTCAGACAGGATTCAGTATGGGTCAGAGGTGGGTTGGTGAGAGACTTAGTGGCTAGATATATTTGTGTATCATCAGCATAGCAGTGGAAATTTAGGTTGAAGTGGTGGAGGATTTGACCAAGGGGAAGGATGTAGATGATGAAGAGTAGGGGACCAAGTACTGAGCCCTGGGGGACACCTTGAGTGACTGTAGCTGAGTTGGTGTTTAGGCCTTTGAGTGAGATGAAATGGGTTCGGTTAGTGAGATAGGAATTGAGCCAGGCGAGTGCAGTTCCCTCAACACCCAGCCCCTCGAGCCTGGTGAGCAGAATCTGGTGATTAACGGTGTCAAAGGCAGCACTCAGGTCGAGGAGAATCAGGATGTTGAGGGAACCAGCATCAGCAGAGAGGAGAAGGTCATTGACGACTTTGAGGAGTGCAGTTTCTGTGCTATGGATTGGCCGGAAACCAGTATGAAGAGGCTCATATAGATTATTTTTTAGGAGGTAGGCTTGGAGCTGTGAGGCAACAATTCTTTCAAGAGTTTTTGCCAGGAAGGGGAGGTTGGAGATGGGGCGGAAATTGTTAAGGATGGTGTTGTCTAGTCCAGGTTTCTTTAGGATGGGGGTGACAGCAGCAGCTTTGTAGCAGGAGGGGACAATACCGTTGGTGAGGGAGAGGTTGACTATGCTTGTGATGTGTGGACAGAGAGCAGGTATGGAGGCTTTAAGCAGGACTGTGGGAAGAGGATCGAGAGAGCAGGTAGTATTTTTGGATGTCATTATGAGTTTTGTGATGTAAGGGGAATCAACCGGACTGAATGAGGAGAGGTGAGAGTCCTGGCAAGCAGGTGGACAAATATGGAGGTTAAGAGTAGGGTGGGCTGTGGTAGATTTATTAGATAGTGAGGAGTTTATTGTTATTTTATCTTTAAAAAACTGCAAAAAAGAGTTGACAAGTTTAGTGGAGGGGCTAGAGAGTGAGTCATTGCAGGTCTGAAGTAGTTTGCTGACAGTAGAGAAGAGGGTCCAGGAGTTCATACAGGAGCTGCTGAGTTTGTTTGAGATGTAGGAGTACCTAGCAGCACTGAGGGCATCTCTGTAAGCTGAAACGTGATGTTTGTAGGCTTCAGTGTGGACAGTGAGCCCAGATTTTCTCACCTGGCGTTACAAGCGGCACAAACGCAGCCACCTATCATTTAGCACTAGCAGCCACTGTCAAACCACATTCTGAACAAAAACCCAGACCAACAGAGAAAACCAAAGAGAAAGTGGAGACTTACTCAGTGTAATTGACGGCTGGGGCCCAGGCGATGGCAAACGAGTGGAGAAACGAGCGCTTGCCAGCACGAGCGCCAGAGGGAATTGAACAAGTGGAGATGTCGTGGAGCTAGATAACCATTCGGCACGTGCGGTAGCGGAGTAGTTGACAAAAGACTTTAAAACGAGATGGAGAGTTCCCACAGGCAGTCCAATAGTGGTATTCCAGAGAAGGAGACGTGGAAATCCAACAGTAGTATATTCCAGGACAGGGTAGAGAGGGTAGACAGAATCAGAATGAGTAGTGCCGCGATCAGGTGAGTTATCCAGTTGGAGGTAATCACAGCAACGTAGTCGAGACACAGAAGATTAACAGATGACAGGCGCACCGGCAGCAGGCAATACAAAACAAAAAAACAGTAAAACGACTGAACGTTTTAAAGAAGACAGGAAGAAATAGTTGAACAGTTAGACAGTTCCAGTGAAAAGCAGCAATCCAACGCGACGCCAGCAGATACTCTCAACCGGAATTAGAGACGTAGAGACGAGATGAATGTACACAAAACATGGAAGAAACATGGAAGACGGTGGAGATGGTGTATAATTTCCAAGGTGCCAATATTACATTTGAGACCATGGCCATAGATAATTATATAAGGTTAGTTGTGGTAATGTTGTTTGTACTGCTATGAGCAAGCCAGATCCAGAAGCAGAACTTTTGGCTAGTATTGCATAACTCATGTGCATGTATGGTAGGGATGGACACGGACAGCCAAATATTGGAATACCCAAAATTAATTTAGTATTCGAGTACATGTTAGTGTATTCTATGTAACCCCCCATGTTGTACATATTTGTATTTTGTTCGTTGAAAGAAATAGACCTGAATAATATTTTACTAGATAGCCTATTATTAAAAATCCAAATTTGTACATATGAAGACATACCATAACATAAAAAAATACCTGTTTAAGTCGTGTTAATAACATGCGCTTCTTCACACATGTTGGTTTGTTTGTTGTTTACAATCGTGAATGAAAGCGGTATAGGGTGGAGGGGTCCAGTCAGTCAGAAAGACGCAATATTTACCGCATAGCCTAATGTTGGCTAGTGGATGAAAGTTAGCTAATTCAAGGGAAGATGCAATATACTTATTGAAATAATGTTACCTACAGAAAAATTATTTAGCCACAAAAGACTTTGTACAGGTTGGCTGTGGAATCTAAAGGTGGTTGAGAGTGCAGACAACGGTGAGTTAAGCAAATTTCATATTTCTGGCTAGCTTAGCTAACTACTTCTCTACCACACGAGTTCCTCAATATGCGCGCTCACACTTTTCTCACACCAACGGTCTTTGCGCCAATGTTGCGTGAGAACAACACCCTCTCCTGCGCGTGTAATGTATAGCGAGCATGTTGTAGCGGTGGTTTTTAAAAACATATATTTCAAATAACCGAATACCATTCGAATAACACATACTATTCGGATAGTAAAATCTTGTCCAATTGACATCCCTATAGTGTATAGGGAGATTGTCCAATACAAATGAATTCCCAAATAGAAATTGTGTAAAGAACATTGAAATCTCTAAGAATATACAGTAAATCTGTTCTAATGAGAAGTATTAGTGGGATGTTCATTATAACATAAAATTTAAGAGTTACAGAATTACTATGAGGCTACATCATTTCTAATAATGGCCTAAGCCACATCATTATTAAAACTGATTAAATGGCCTACTTTGAAAACATAACCACTGCTAAATCAAGTAGTAATAAACCCTAAAACTGATTGTAATCCTAGCAAGCGATTTTGGGATGTCCAGTAGGAGAATAGTGTAGAAGCGAAAATGTTGTGAATTACTTACAGAAGTAGTTGGTCTTCCTGACATGGTAAATTAAGCGAAAGAAGTTCGGTGTAAGAAATTCAGAGGAAACGTAGAAATTAAACTGCAACAGTTTTGCAATGAGTATTACTGGAGAAAGAATCACTGCAGCGTACCAACGTTTTAGTAAATCAATGAAGATATTTGAGCTATGAGACTATAAGATCTAGATGTAGCAGAGACAAGCGTTTTCTGTTAAATGGGAGGTAAACACTGAGACCAGATTCTTATATTGCATTTGTGCTTGTGGGTGGGAGGAAGACTATGGTGCTGAAGAGTGCTGCTGGAGTGCCACTCTGTGATGTTAATTTGATTCAGACGCCATGGGAATATTTACCTTAAAGAGGTGTGAATTCACACAATGGCTCAGAAGTCTAGACTGAGGCATTGGCGGTTGTTCTGAAATCAGTCGCCATTTAAATAGGTGCCTCTGTGTGTCTTTAGTGATTGTGTCAGACTGGCGATCACTGATGCGTGTTTGAAAGTTTCTGGCATTTTTTCGATGGTTTAACCAAGGTGGAGTAATTCAAATATTTGCAGCAGTCATGGCGCAGTGGCGAGACCACAGTCTGTGGTCTTTGCTAAGTGTAGCGCAGGGTCTTTGTGATTAAATGTGGTCTGATTTGGCAGAATAACTGAAACGGAACCTAAATTGTAAATATTTGCAATAGTTTGCAATAATAAGAAATATTATGTGAACATAGTAAAAATATCGTTGCTGGTATTGTTGGCTTATATTCATCTACCATTTGAACAGTGACAAAATAGGCCTATAAAATATATAATTTCTGAATGGTAAGTTTGTAATGGAAACTTACCATTCAATGTACTGGGAAGCTTCAAAATCATCTAGGTGAACAGTAGAATTGCGAAAGTTAACCACAATTGGTGTTTGAGTTTGTATTGGAAAGAAATCTGTAATTTAGAATTTTAAAATCACGAGAGAAGCCAGTCTGCTGTTCGTGGACAAGCATATTGAAAGATGGAAGAGCAATGACCTGTTTGACATGTACAGTATGTTATGTCAGTTGGGGCTTCCCAAATGAAGTATAGGCGAGAATGATCTAGAATGTTACCAAATGAAACTAAATGATATGTTTGTCTAGTAGGCCAATGAAAAGCAAAACAACTGAAACAGAACCTAAACTGAACATGTCATAAGTCAATATAGCCTAGTCAAAATGTTGTCATGGGTATTTTTGTCCTAGGCCTGTATTTATCTTCCATTGGAATAATGACAAAATACAAAATATTTATTATCTCAGTGGTACAATATAATGCCAAAGTACTGGGAGTGCGTCAAAATTAATCTTTTTAGTTGTTGCTAAAACCCAAATAGTGTGTTCATATTGTACATACGCCCCAGTCCCTGGCTGTGTCATTGTTTAGTCAGTTGGCTAACAGTGGAACCGGTAAAGGTGACTCCAAGTAGCGTTTGAGTGTGCAATAGGAAGAAATCTGTCATTTAGAAACTTAGGAGCATTCTCCTCCTTCCATATTGTTTTCTAAAAACAGTTCTGGAAACTGGAAGAGACCACTGCACCTTTTTCTTTTACCACTTACGGAATTCCGGACGTCAAATGATGAAAGGGCTTTAACCCGACGCGATTGAAGTGCAATGATGAAGAATGACGATGAGTATAACAGACTGAGAGCAGTAGTATGAAGTCTGCGTTTAGTTATTGTATTATGAAAGGCAGGAAATTATAGAGTCTCAACACCATGAGCAATTCAGATAGGCTTACTGTAAATTTAGGACGTGTATTTTTGAATAGCAAACCAAAATCAACGAATGGAAGCGCTTTCACAAATGAAGATGGTTTAAAATCGTTTCTTAAATCATCTCAGAAATGACAAAAAGGACTTTATAGTCTGAGTCTGACAAGCTGAACTTTACATATATTGGTAGCTCATTAGGCTACATTCAGAACGATCATCATCAGCGTAATTGAAATAAATGTATCCAACAAAACTTCTCGTTTTGGATCATGTCCTTATTTTAGAGCTTTTTAGGCTAGTAATATGATAGCCTACTATATCAAAATGTTTTGATCAATCTTACTCAGCAAACTTGACAGTCCTTTTCTTTTATAACAATCAACAACTGGAAAGTAGGGTTACTTAAAGCCCCCGGGCAGAAATTATAGGTTTTTGAATGTACATGCTGGAGGAAAATGTTTATGTACATGCTAGATCAAAGGCTAATTTTTTTTTGGTCCATTTGAGATCCGGGGCTATTCAAAAAAGATCCGGGGCTATAGGCGTAGACGACCAGGCCTAACGACGCCACGGGTATAAAAAGCGGCGGCGCCAAGATTTTTTCACGGGAGGTGCTGAGGGGGTGCTAGCTAGATGTTTGGAGGTGCTGACTTGAATGGCTTTAATCGGCGCTGACCAGTGATGTGCGAATCATGAACGATTCGTTCAATTTGAATAAATCTTTTCAGTGAACTTGGTGAACTGAATCGCTGCTCTAGAAGATTCGTTCAATCAGTGAATCACTTTTGCGTAAGATAATTACATAGCTTTAGGCTGCTGTGAAGTCGGAATGGAAACTTTTATAACCAATGTTTAACGTTTGTCAGATGTCACAATCCACTGAATAACTGTAATTTCAAAAATAAACGTGAAAGCCAATATGTTAGCCTCATCTTATAGATCTTTACTGGATCTGAAATGTAGCCAATAGGACTATCCGAGCCGAATTGTATCCCTGAACTTCCTATGACCCACAAAATCCAATATTTAAAGTTTACTTTTCACATGCTTTTGTTATAGTTCGTCCGGTTAAATACATGGTTTAGCCTACGTTGCATTTTTTAGAAGGTTATCAATAGGCCTAATTTAAAACGTAGACAAGTGGTCTGTTGTAAGGACGCACTACATGTTTCTCCAAAATGCGCAATCTTGTCTTCGGCTAAATTGTGCGCTTTAGGCTAATTTATTTGTTAAATACAGTAAGCTGCTTAAGCACATCCGTTTTATGGCCATGTGCACACATGTAGGTCCATAACAGTGCATGTGGGATGTATTTTAGTTTTTTAGAATAATTGCATAAACTGCAGTCCAGAGCTGCGGAGCTTCTGACATTAATTTTGTTGTCACCTCTCGCACAAAGTCAGCCGCGTTGAATATCATGCGATAATGAATAATAGCCTATATTTGAAATGTATTTACAACAGTTCTACCCAACAAGCCTCGTAACATAAAGACATCTGATCGTAAACAGGTATAAATAATATAAATATATGTCAAATACTTGAATCTGGGCAAAAACATTAAACGTGGATTGGAACATGGATATTGCATTTAATTTTACTTTAAATTGGCTTATGTTTAATTAATTAGCCCAATATGTTTAGGCTTTGAGTATAAACAGACATCAAAGGAAATTATTCTAATAATAACGCCAAATTAAGCACTGGTGGTTTGAAAGGCCTGGCGGTTCTACTATTAAAACGTGACCTGACAACCTGTTTGAAAGATGCCATTTTTGCTTCTTGGTCCTATCTTGTCTTTTTTACTTTCTTTGCTTTAGAACACAATGTTCATGTCAATGTGGAAGAAAATGGTAAAGGAAAATGCAAATGACAACATTGGGTTACTTGCATTAATTTAGGAATGTGTTACTTACTGTAGGTTGGGTTGTTGATATGGGTTGGAGACAGATGATGGTTGTCATATACAGTTAGTATATTGTTCTGTTTTATGCTGTGTGTGATTGTACGTAGGATCAGTTGTTCTTTCTGACATTTGACCTAGAACAAGAAAATGACAAACAATGTTAGAGACATAAGCAACTTTTTGTCACTAATGTAGTTTTTCATTGTACAATGTCATTCTTATCAAGCCACAGAGAAAGCAATTCAAGTATAGAATGTTATGCAGTAAGATAAAACATGAAAGCATTTTAGCAAAAGAGTTTCTACTTACTAGAAAGTTCTAATCCTCTTGGTTGTGGTTCCAGGTGTCATTGTAGTTGGTTTGTTTTCATGGTATTTGTTTATCATCAAGCCAGGAGTTATTGTTATCCCCTTCCCCGTTACATATTTTATAACAACTATGATGAACCTTATCATAAAATATATGTAGCTCGACTGCTACGATTAATTATATCATAACATATGGCATCACAGCTATGATAAATGTTTTCACATACATGTAGCTTAACAGCTATGTTTGACATTATCATAAAATATATGTATTTTGAAAGTATGAATAACTTTATCATAACATCTATGTTACTTGACAGCTATGATCAACCTTAACTAAACATATACTGTATATACCTTGTATAACATAGATTGAGTAAATTAAAATATGCAATTGTGAATTACATTAATACATTGAAAATGTTATTGCTGTTACAACCTATGGCTCAGCAAATAATGTAGAAATAAATAGTCATTTGAAAGAGATAATTATTGCTTCATGGAAGCTGTAATACATTGGCAATATCATCACGGTTACAGAGTCTATGTCTTTGGTATAGACATGATCAATCAATGTGTCTTTTTCAGTTGTAGACTGCCTAGCAGATTGTATATAGTTGTGGCTTGCCATCAAATCCAGTATACTTGTTGATATGAAGGCATTGTCATTAAAATCTCCCATGATCAGTTTTGGCCCTGGATATTTGTCTATTTCATGAATAAGATTCACCAAATAGTTTCGGAATATTTCCAATGGATAAGTGCTTGGTCTGTATAATACAGCGGTTGTTAAATCAAGGTCTTTGACTTGGAAAATTAAGCATTCAATATTGTGACATTGTGTCTCCAGGACATTAACATTTTTGTCAACTTTATAATACATTCCAACTCCACCATGCACTTGTTGTTTCAGCACACTTAGCCCTGGGTTGTTTGTGTCATAGCAACTGAACCGGGGATTATGTGTAAACACGAAGCCGGGCATATATGGTTCGTTTTGAGGGTCATTTACTGTTAACCAGGTTTCTGTCAGACATATAACATCCGCTTTCAGGATACTGCTATTTGTTTGTAGATCACGGAAATGGCATTTGAGACTTTGTGTGTTGTGAAGTGCAATGGTTAACTTAGAGGTAGAAGATAATTTGTTTTGTTCAGGTGTAATAAATGTTGGCATGCTGTTAATTGCTTCTTCTATTTTAGCATTTGAGTATATAGCTGATTCCTTAAAATCTTTAATGATAAGGCCTGACAGGCTTCGAACATGACTCAGTGCTACATATGCTTGTCCAGCTGTGAAGACTTTCTTTAGAGAGACTACAGCGTTATCTACAGTCAAACCTTGGACCTTGTGTACAGTTGTAGCCCAAGCCAGTTTCAAAGGGAATTGTCGTCGCAATCCTCCACTGTTAGTAACTCTATCTTATTCTGGAAGAATTACTGTTATGTTACTGGTAGTTGAAGTAGGTTTATGTAATGTTTTGTTTCTTTGTATTAGTCCAACCTTTACACTGTCAAAAACAATATGTTTTGCAGAAGGGAAATACTGTCAGAATCACCAACAATATCTTCAACAGTTCCAAATGCACCATTTACAAGGCCATCTTCCACAGATATATTCTTTGTTAACATTATGCGTGCTCCAATCCCCAAATTTAGAAATGGTTCTAAACAAGAGTTGTTCACGTTTGTGTAATAACCAATTTTTCTTTGAACTCTACCAGTTTTGGGATTTCTTTCATAGTCAAGTACTCTGATGGTAATAGAATCAGGACATGTAGAATTAAGCCATTCTAAATTGTACTCATTTACTTCTTTATTAGTTGCAAATATATGCATGGCATTGCACTGTTCCCCCGTCTCACGTGATTGTAGCATTTCAATGTCTGTCATTTGTAGTTTAGTGTCCTTTTTATGAGTTCATAAACGATTCAGCATTTCAGAAAAATATCTGTTTTTCTGTCTAACAACCTCTTTTAGTTCAGCTTTAAGAAACTGTCCATCCCACAGGTTCAGACCTCTTGAGTCAGCATACAGTGGAGTTCCCTTCACTGGATTTAACTGGAAAAAATCCCCAACAGCTAAAATGCTTACATTTCCAAATAGCACATAGTCTCATGTTTGTTTTATTTGACGAAGTCTACCATGAATGTAGCAAAGCAGTTTATGATCCACCATGGATATCTCATCAATTACTAATATTTGTAAATTTGCCAGCTGTGTTCTCAAAGAATTTATCTTCTCATCACTAAGGGGTTGGTATGGCAGGGAAATATTTGCTCCTATTGATAGTGTATGGTGTATAGTAGCACAGCCAATATTAAATGCTGCAACCCCAGTTGGAGCTGTCAACAAAACTGTCATGTCATCAGGGTTTTCAGGAATTTGAGACAAAATGTGACTGGATTCATAATGTATGGCTTTGATCAAATTACTTTTTCCTGTTCCTGCTCCACCAGTGATGAAGACTTTGAAGGGTTCAGGATTTCTTCAATTTTTTGTTTGTAAGCACCATTCTCTGATTTTATAGAATATTGCGGACAGTTCGTTGTTTAAAGATCGCATCACACTCAGTGCTTCCTCTCTAGACATTCCTGTTCCTGTGTCAATTGTACCGTTTGCACATTCGTTTATTATCAAATCTGGGATATTTTCCTCTGTGTAGTCTTCCTCTGTTTCAATCAATCAATCAATCAAATTTATTTATAAAGCCCTTTTTACATCAGCATTTGTCACTAAGTGCTTTTACAAAACACCCGGTCTTAAAACCCCAAGGAGTGTTGAATTTCAGTGGCTAGGAAAAACTTCCTAAGAAGGCTGAAATTTAGGAAGAAACCTAGAGAGGACCCAGGCTCAGAGGGGTGACCAGTCCTCTTCTGGCTGTGCTGTGTGAACATATTAAGAGTACAAATTGTAATAATTAATAAGTGCATGTGGGCTGAGTCCAGAGGAAGCATGACCAGATGGACAAGGACAGGGACAACTCGGGGAGGGGGAGGTGTCAGCACAGTGGCAGCTGAAATCGTCAGGTATCGTCTTGATCTGCAACACAACCAGGAGGAATTTGGACCAGGACAGCAACGGGTCTTTCAAGCCTGGTACTCCTCAGGTGTGGGCCAGGACCTCATGTCCTCCTAAGTTTAAAACAGCAGGAGATAGGGAAAATTTAGAAAATGCATTCCTTAGATCTACAAGGATTTATAGTGGAGAAGGAGAACTGACCCTACTCCCCCAGCACAATAATATATCAGCGTAAGAACTTGGGGCTGAGACAGGGGGGTCCGGTGACACTGTGGCCCTATCCGGGGGAGGCCCCGTGTTTCTTTCCTTTCATCTTCACACTCAAGTCTGTCAATTTCTGATTCAGGGGAAATTTGTGCCCAAGCATCTTCAGGTCACCATGCTGTAGAATTTGTTGAGCCTCGTCAATTTCTTCAGCATCTTCCTCAAATAGAGATCTATTAGCATTGACAATCTCTTTCACCATTAGCAAAGTGTCATTTTTACTGGTGACTGCACCACGTTGGTAGAATTCTTCAAATGTTTCAAACAATTGTGGTTTTAACTGATTATCTTGGTAATATGGAAGAAATAGCTGCAGTAAACTATGGTAATACTTTTCAGAATCTTTGGTAGGTGAAAAGCGTGCATATCTTATCACTGCTGATTCTGTTCGTGTTCTTTTGATTATGAAGCCCATATTATTTCTAAGTTTGAAAATATATGAAACTATGTACACAACACAGGAATATGCATCAACGACAAACTGAATGTCCATGTTAGCATTCCAGCTACACAATAAATGTGGATTATATTGGTTTATCCAAGCATGATTTGGTTGTCTTTGCAAAACCACATTTGTTTTATTTGTAAAATTGGCATTTCCTTTTTCAAAATCACTCTGAGTTATACCCAGGGCTTCAAACAGAAGATCAGTAGTTGCAAAGTTAAGGGCAGTATCTGATAATAGAGTTTTCATTTTTGTCAAAAGTTGTCCGTTTTTATCTTCATGATGTTGTGGATCTTGCTGTGCATTTTCTTGTGGTGATTCTATGTTGGCAGTGTTAGGCATGTTTGTTGCAGTAGAGTCATTGTCAGCTCTTGGCCTGGTTATGAATGTTTGTTTACTGGCAGGTCTAGGATATCCAAATCTGCATTCCTTCTTGTTTTTTTTGCAAGATTTTGAATGTCTTTTGCTATGCATTTGAACATCACTGACTGTTTTATGTAGTTCTTCATCGTCTGCAGATGGTAGGTTGCATGTCACAAATTTGTCCACAAAGTCAACAACATCAGTATCAGTATTTTTGTCAATTTGTTGTGCATCTTTCACCCAAAAAAGACAATGAACATAAGGTGAACCTCTCTTTTGGAATTCCACTCTGTACCAGTAGTCAGATATATTACCTATAGGTGCAGCTGGAGACATTATAACATCTTTTAAAAAGCAATGCCATCTGTGGTCAAACATTCTTGCTGCTGTCACAGGGTTGCGTTGAAGTATTCCACACTTTTCTGACCAGGTTAAGTCATCTATATTCAAATCTTTACCTTGTAGTCTCATAAATGTATTAATCATTTCTGGCCATCTCATATCAGCTGAGGAAAATGAGCAAAACCAGGTTGGAATACCAAGTTGTCTTATCATAGCAAAGAGGTCTTTTTGTGCTGCTTGCCAAAATGGAGGTGTACCACGAATAGGTCTCAAAAACTTGTATCCTTCATCACGGTGTAACATTTTTATCAACGCCTCTGGGTTTGTTAATATATCAACATTAACATTTAAACTTTTCCCATGATCTGATCCTTTCCTTAAAGTGATTGATACACTTACACAATATGTTCTAACTCTGATATGTATTGTTCATAAAAAAGGAAGTCAGTATTTTGTGCAAAGCTCCCATCTGCATTTAATATACGACTGTTCAGGTACCGTGTACGAGTTATTCTATGTTCTCTATCATCATGAAAGGTAGGACCTCCATTGGGATATAACACTGGAAAACATTGAGCTTCATTTGTTTTATCTGTTAGTAATCTCAGTGGATTATTTGCTTCTGCTGGTGCAATTGATATGACAGTGTTGAAATGCTGATCCAACACTTATTGACCCAAATCTACAGGTTGCACACAGGTGTCCAAAAACATTCCATGCTGTGTTTCAGTAAATGTAAAATCCTCTTCCTCTGGTGTTTCATTGGTATTACTTGTTCTGTTAATCTCACTTGGTTCTGCTTCATCCTCAATATCATCTTCATGATTACTATCGATAGCATCTGTTTTAGTAAATAGGTTTTCCCAGTTTAAGTTGAAACTTACATCATTATAATATTTGTTATTTTTTACTAAATATGTCAAACCATCTCTGACATGTTGACTTTGAACATATTTATATTCATAGTGGCCCTTGTATGTAAGTTTGTGTTTCAATTTCATTCTTACCATTTGATTCTCATTTTCATTCCTTGGTAAGACATTTGTTACATGTGATAAATTTGATGGCGCGCATTTAACAGGTCCAACTGCTGCATTCTGTGATCCTCTAGGTAATGGCACAACTTTCATAAAGGGCAGGTTTTTAGCCACAATATGTTGTTCTAAAGAATTAAGACATTGTAGTTTAGATGGAATTGGATCTAAATGTAAATTATTTTCAATGCTTTCTTGAGGCATTTTGCCATTCAGAATTTTCCTGTGACATGTGTAACAAATCCATAGTTTGCCTGATGGACTTTCATGATGATTACAGTCTTTTGTACAGTTTGTGTCACATTTGTGTAGGTATGTAGATGTAATGCATTTCTCAGCCAAAACACCAATATCGGGACCTCGGTCTATAAAAGAATATTTCTTACATATTGTAACTTGTTTCCTAAACAGCAAGCAATGGCATACACAACAAACAAATTCTGGACCATGAGCAACTGCTTTTCTGAAATTGCTTATTACATAATTAATGTCAGATTTAAAGTTCAAACTTTTACTGTCATTCTTGTGTTTTCTCTTCAGAAAAGCTACTCTGAATTGTTCATCTTGATGATATTTCTCATCATTCTTTTGGCAAAGATTTTGCTTGATTTCTGGATGACTAATATATTTTCTATGACTGTATTCACGCACAGTCTGCTGGAAATTCCCATCCATACAATATCTATCATGACTCTGTTTACGAACACTTTGCTGAAATGTCACATCTTTTGCATATTTATCACGACTTTGCTTACGAACAGACTGCTGAAATGTTTCATCATTTGCATATTTATCATAACTTTGCTTACGAACAGACTGCTGAAATGTCACATTTGTTGCATATTTATCCCTACTTTGTTTACGAACAGACTGCTGAAATGCTACATCTGTTGCATACTTTAGTTTGCTTTGTTTTTGTTTTTTAACCTGATTTTCTTCATTGTTGGTATATTTATTTTTCCTGGCATTCAAAACTTGTCTGTATAGCTTGTCCTATGATATTTATGTCTGTGTTTATCAGCTTTTCTCTGTTTTGCAGTGAGTTTTGTTTTGATACACTGTGATGCACATGCTAAGTGATCATATTTGTCTTTCACACATGTCACAACTTCATAATGATTTCCATTCCTATGATATAGGTATATTGCACTTCCTTATCTATTGTTGTATTGAAAATCATCACACATATTGCAACTCGCGTGAATGTTCCATGTATTCACATTGAAAGTGTATATGTCTATTTTCAACAAGTCTGCTGCAGCCCAAATCTCCACATCAGTTGCCCAAGATCCTGAGGACTTCATTTTTCTAGTCATCACATAGTCTATGATTGATGACAGAGTATTGTGCAAATATTGTTGAAAGGTTTCAGGTCTTTGTAGGATATGTTTTACCACAGCCCAACGTACTTTCATGTGTCCATTTTCACTGCCAGAAATAGCAAATGCTAAACTTCTGAAAAAACAGTTTCCATCTGCTTTTATGGGGTGACTGTTACAAGGCTTGCCCATTGGAGAAAAGTCAACATCATGATTAGCAGTAGTGGTAGATTCATTTCTAAGACAAAGATAATCACAAATACTGATTCGTGTTGCATGTGTAAGCGGCTTGAATGTTAAACCAGGTGTTGTTATATCACCTATTAACACATCTTCATTTTCAGTCATCTCAGTATCAGGTGCATCGATAGCTTGTTTAACATTACTAAAAGTATCATTTGATAACACTGGTTGCAACATGTTTTTATGTTGCAGAAACTCAGATATTGTGTTACTTTGGGTTACATCTGACATTTTATGTTGACTATTTTCTGTTGCATTTGAAAGCACGTTTTTCAATACACTCCATCTTACACCTTACATTCTTCTGATTTGAACCTCTCAAAACTTCACTGTAAAGTAGTGTCTGACCTGCTTTTGATGTGTGACTGCTAAAAGACTGGTCCACTGGACCAAAGTGAACATCATATTTAGCATTAACAGCTTCCTTTATCTGAGAAAGTTTGTCACAAACAGTAGTTTGTGTTGCATGTGTCAGTGGCCTGAAAAAAGCTGTTGCTATATTACTCATTATTATATCATCTTCCTTTTTAGTCACCTCAATGCCATGTGCATTGATTTGTTCTTTGCCATTACAAATATCACTTGATAACACATCTGTTTCTTGTTGAAGCTCAGACATAGTGTTACATTCGGGTTCGTCTGACCCTTGGTATTGGCCAAGTACTGTTGTATGTACAGGCACATGTACTTCATTACTGGCCATGTTTACTTTCATATTGTGTACCTTTCATAACTTCACTGTAAAGTGGTTTTCTTGTCATTTTGGCATTGTCATACATGGCATCACTGCTCATCACCTGTAATTTCACCCCAGTTACTTCAAACTGTTTGCCACATGCTCTTAATGAGACTGCAAGGTTCCACATGTTGATTGAGCTCCTGGAATGTCGCATGATGGATAACAGTTGCTTTACCTTCAGAGTGGAGGATGCCTTTTGTGTTGCATGCATGAGAGTCAAAAACACTAAGCCAATTGCCTCTTTTCATAATTGCACATGTACTGCCTCCAAATGTTACAAAACATTCATCATATTCTTGAAGGACATTCTGAAGTGTATCATTTAATGACCTAAACACAATCTGAAGTTCTGTGTAATACACAGATTCACCAACAAATCCTATTTGAGTTTCTCCAAACTTTATTGAGAATAAGGTATTACATAGTGAGTGTATGCTTGGGAATTTAGCCAACAAAATGAACCCACTTTCATTGTTAGTAGGGTCTATCTTTCCATTCATTTTCATGGAATCATACAAGTCATTACCTTTAAAAAGAATGGTGTCAATGTCATCTGGTTGCCAGGAGAGAACATCTGTCATTTGACTCATCATTACTGACGTTAAACTATTAGTCATACATTGCTTACCACCATTTCGATAAAACATCTCATGTCCCTGGTGGAATGAAGACTGCACAAAAGGTACCTGTGGCACTTCACCAATTACGTCATTTGGAGGTATACAGACATCTTGGTTAATCATTTGCAACATTGTATGGGACATGTTGTCCTGATCAACAGTTGTAGAAGGGTTTTCAGAAATATAAAAGGATGTATAATACACATTGTCAGCTTGTTCAGAGTTGTTAAATGTTTCAACGTTTTCATTTTGTTTGCTAGTGAGCAACATGTAGTGAGCAAGATTTAGGTTTGTTTGCTAGTGAGCAAGATACAGGGTTTTCTGCTAGTGAGCAAGAAAACATCTCAGGTTTGTGGGTAGCCCAGTTGTTTTTCCTCGCTTGAGATCTTCGATGTCCTTGTTTTCGTGGCATCTAGAAGAAAGTAAACATAATTGCTTGTCATGTACCTTATAGTGAAACAGGTAAAGTAGAATAAGATATGTAGCTTTGCCTCCATGCATCCTTATGGTCAATTTAATAGAAGCAGCTGAGCACATTATGCAATGTTGTATATATTAACAACCGTGACAATGATTAATTATTGTAAAGGAAAAAACCATTAACATCACTACACCGAAGTATGTTGTCCTCCAACCATAAACTGAAAATTATACTTGATAAATTATACTTCTACAAACCAAAGAACATTTTCCATTTGCAGATTAAACATTAGCTTATACTGGCTAATGTTTCTATTTCATTGAAGGTCTACACGATAAGTAGCTACCTTAATTTCCCATTTATAAACCGCAGCTTATACACTGATTTTGAATTTTTTGAACATTTTCCCCCATAGAGGTTAATACATGGGTTTACATAATAATATGAATAATATAATATATAATACCACAATGCAGTAACCAGACAGATTTGCTAAATTTGGTAATAAAAATGGAATCTTCTCTAAAACGTGGAATATAGCAAAAATCTCTATAATTAGGCTGAAATTGATAACGAGTAGGTCTAGACTAGGTCTAGAGAATTAATCACAAGTAGATGACGAGTACATCTAGAGAAATAATAGTAGACCAGTACGCTTACGTACTGTAGTCTATTGACTATCAGGCCCGCAGCTGAGAAAACCCTTTCAGCCGGTACAGATGTTGCCAGGATGCATAGGTACGCTTTCGCTAGCCATGATTATTTCCTGTACTTGGCCGTTAGCCAGATTTGTTTAGTCTAGAAGAAATAACCAGTCAATACTGCCGCCAAGTGAGTCAATTGGTATTACAGATTTTTTTTGTTGCTTTTCGAAAATTAGATTAACTTGTTGATAAATGCGATCCTTGTCGGCATGTCGACAATTTTACTATTTGTTCTCACCCCTACTGGCATTTGCAAGGCTTTAGATAAAGTTTTTTATCCCTTTCCATCTTTATAAAGTTCCATTACTTTGTTACGCAGGCCATTTGACAGTTTTTTTCAGCTTCCCATGGCTCAGTATCTAGGCTGCTCAGTGCATCCACGTGAGAACTAACAAAACAAATACAGACACTAATTGCAATTTAAAATGTGTGGGAAATTAACCTTTAATTGCCATTTTCACCTGTGTGTCACCTTGTGTGTCACACACAAGGCCAAACATTCAAAGGTATGCAAACCTTTGATCAGGGCCATTTGGGTGATTTCTGTTATCATCATGATTTAAAAAGGAGCCAAACAACTATGTGATAATAAATGGCTTCATATGATCACTGTACTTAAAAGACAGTTTTTTTGCATGATCAGTCAGATTTTTAAAATCAATGCCAAAATTTCACATTTTCTGTCAGTGTATGCAAACTTACTAGCACAACTGTACCATTACAATAGCCTACATTTACCTTCTGTATCTGAATTATCTGATTGTGATTTATGCAAATTGTGATATTCCAAACAATGAGCTATCGTGGTGAAATATAGCAATGCATAGTGTCTGCAGCTGTCTACCTCTCCAATTAGCTAACTATCGCTGTATCTATATTAAGTTTACACTTGAAATGTAAATAGTTTGCCTTGATAAAATGTGTTGCATCATTAATTGCAACTCTGACAGCAGAAGGGTGAAACTCGAGAAACACTTTGAAATTGATTTTTTAAAAATCGGAATATTACCTCTTATTTATGTGTTTTCGGACAAGTACATTCAGCTGTTGGACAAGTTAAAAAAATCTCTCTTACTTGCCCAAAGGACAGGTGTCAAAAAATGTATGTCCACCCCTGATTTATTATGTCTCATATCTCACGCTGGAAACCTCCAGTAAAAACCCACTGTCCCCTCTCACGCATGAGAAACGGTCAAAGTTTTTATTTATCACTTTAGACCTGACCTATAGCCTGTACAATGTATGTATGAGTCAATTCTCCAGGCAAATGCAATTCATCCAGGGGTGCGGTTAATACTCAGGTTTGTATACATAGAAACCTATAAAATTGCGGTTTATACATGGGGAATTTCGGTAATATTTTGCAGTGTGTCATGTCAATTCTCTGCAAAATCTCATGGCCCACCCATGTGTATGTATGTCTCTAAAAAAACTGTAACATGCTTTGTTTGCACAACAGTCCATACACCGTAGTATCTGATGTATGACCACTTACCTAAAACCACATCCACAATAGCACATCCAAAGGAAAACATAAAAAGAAAATCAGAAAACAGGTGTCAGCATGCACACAATTTCTGTATGTACAGAAGCAAAACATATCTCACGGCCGAACACTTTCAACATCCAGTATCCTCCCTGAAATTATTTGTACACATGACTGAGAAGCTACATTCAGGAGACATTTTTAAAGACCATTCAACTCTAAAATTACCATACAAAAACAATCCTGAAACCATGAGGTTATGCTACAATCATGTGATTGTATTTCCTAATCCAGTAATTAGCCCAAAAAGATATTGGCAAAAATTATTGTAACCTATTGGATCATACAAATAGTGTTCTCTAATATCAACAATTATTAACTGATGGTTATTAACTGATGGTTTGTATTTATAGAAAGTGTCTATAAAGGCCCTTTACTGTGAGTAGCATAATGACTTACCTGAAAAATAAATCTATAATGCCACATCCAATTTAATGGAACACATCAAAAGGGGGGAAAACGTCATTAAACAATGTGAGCACATATTATACTACTACCCTACAATTCACTGGTTAAATCATTGTGCATGTCTGTTAACACTATAATATTAGAAGCTGAACCCATTCGTTATGTCGTAATTATCAACATATGCTAATCTGTTAACAATAACAAATACATCTTACGGAACTATGTAACAGTAACAGAACTTTAACCCGTTTGTGCACTGTACATATCCTAGAGCGTGGTGTGTTGTGTTTCTGTAAGACAGTGTCCATGGTAGCACTTAAGGGTGTGTTGCATTATTACTTACCTAAACAGGGAATTGACATACAATCAGAGCAGAACACAAGAAAAAGGGGAAAACTTCATTACAGACTGTCCATAGAACATTTCACTAAAACATCCTACTACCCTACAGTTCTGTTCAATCACCTTGCATGTCTGTCAAGTGCTTCATAGAATCAGCTGTTGACATTAAGAATCTTAAAGATGATACATTAATCATATGCTAACCTCATTATTTACAAAGCAGATAGTGGTCAAAGAAATATATGTTACAGACCAAGGGAATAATAGAATAGTTTTTTTTTACACGATACTGGCTAATGTTAATCCATTTAATGAAAAATATTTCTAAACCACATATCATACTATATTTCAGTGTTTCCCAATCCTAGTCTTGGGGACCCAAAGGGTTTTGCACGTTTAGGATTTTGCCCTAGCACTCACACGATGAACAACAGCAATAAAATGGTTATCGAATTCACTGTGCATGTTTGGTTTCTGTAGTTAAGGAGCATCCACATCTCAGGCTTCAATGAAAAACCAGTGCTATACTATCTTAACATCCATACTTGTTTCCTGCAGAGTCGGAGTCACTCTGGTTCTTACTACAGGAACACCACCGTTTTCAGAATTGGCTAAAGTTGTAGTTGTATGGAAGTAGTTGCAAATGTTGAATAACTTAAAGTCGTAACCCGAATTGGTCGGATAGGCCTACAACATTATGTAGTTGACTGTCGGATCCCGAGTAGGATCAAGCTTGGTTGCCATGGTTCTCGGATCGGTGTGATAAAATACCGACTTTATCCGAAATTATATAATAATAAGAAAATATCCTGAAATTAATTAACATATCATTCAAAAGAAAATATCCTGAAATTCATGAACATATCATTCAAAACGGATATGCTTTGCAGTTGGTTAAACGTTACTTGAGCGTTCATTGCTCATCATAGCATGTGGTTTGAGGTTCTACTTGCAAAAAAAATGCCTAAAATATTCTGCGATTCAGGTAGCCTATTTTATAAATATTTCAGTGGAGATATGCGATCAGATGCTTTTATGCTACGAGGCTTGGTGGTTAGAACTGTTGTAAATACATTTTAGAAATAGGCTATCATTCACAATCGCATGATATTCAACGCGGCTGACTTTGTGAGAGGTGACGACAAAATGAATTTCAGAAGCTCCGCGGCTCTGGAATGCAATTCATGCAATTATTTTTAACTACCATCAGACATCCCACATGCACTGCTATGGACCTACATTTGTGCACAGGGTATGTAACGGATGTGCTTAAGCAGCCTATTGTCTACTTAACAAATAAATGATCCTAAAGCACACAATTTAGCCGCAGAGAAGACAGTGCATTTTGGAGAGAGATGGGTAGTGCGTCCATAAAACAGATCATTTGTCTACGTTTTAAATGATTGATAACCTTCTAAAAATTGCATCATAGGCTAAACCATGTATTTGACCGGACGACCTATAACAAAATCGTGTGAAAAGTAAACATTAACTGTCGGATCCCATGGGTTATTTGGATCGGAGGTTCAGGGATAAAAGTCGGCTCGGATACGCCTATAAGCTACATTTCAGATCCAAAACATACCTGTAAGATGAGGCTAACATACTGGCTTCCACAATAATTTTTTAAATTATAGTTATTCAGTGGATTGTGACTTCTGACAAGTGTTAAGCATTGGTGATGAAAGACTTCCCATTCCGACTTCACAGCGACCCAAAGCTCAGATCCTCTTTCGCAAAAATGATTCACTGATTGAACGAATCTTCTAGAGCAGTGATTCAGTACACCCAGTTCACTGAAAAGAATTGTTAAAAAAACAAAAACTAATCGTTCATGATTCGCACATCACGAACTACCACCGAACTTTGACACGGAGAACGTTTCACACAACCATTATATCTCGTCTGGTTGAACAGTACCGCAGATGTCTGACACTATCAGATTCTAAATACCTTAACCACCAATTAATGCAACTAGGTAGTTAGTTGATACAACTGCTTGTGAAAGCCAGTAAGGTACTGTTAAACAGTACTGTACCTTCGCTTGCTAGTGCTACAGTGCTACGCGTAGCTCACTTCAGCAGGGATTACCGTTGAGTAACATTTATAGGCATGCCCCAGTAACAACCAGTTAAGCATAAACAGCATTATCAACGCGTTACTAGAACCTCTGGCAACATCTGACTCAAACATAATGAACATTGTGAAGAACACACCGGTTTAACACATAAGAGTTAGCTACTACTTTACACCGCTAGCACTAGTGCAGGACAGACTTGCTAGCAAGCTCTCGTTAGCACATTGGATAACTGCATCACGGCACAATCTAATGCCATTACACTAACTACTTAAACTTATACAATTACTAAAATACACAATTTGGATTTAAACATCACATTGATTTCATTCTCGGTAAAAATGTACATGCGACACTTACCTTGTTTTCCGTTGTTGCCCGTAAATCAGTCAACCAACTAGTAAGGATGCCTTTCGTTGACTCAAAAATATGTGCGCACCACCAGAGTAGATGGTTCACCGATCGCGTTCCAAGTTCTCAGGTTGCGTCGCGCAGTTCCTTAATAGTCTTCCAAAATGTTGTATTTATTTCACAAAAAATAATACATATTCTAAAGAACAACTTAGCCACACCACATCCATGACTATAAAAACGTTTGTGTTCATTTGTACTAACGTAGGCTTTTTGTCTACTTTCAAAGTATCCATAATTTACTCAATCGCTTATTTACCTGTGAATTTGTCAGGTTTGATCGTGCTTATGTCTTTTGGATTGCAATATGCTTCTCCTGGCATGTCCTGGAATGTTTCTTAACATTTTTACCAAGTGAAATCATAATATGATTACTGCTGTCTGATTCATATACATACTTGTGCAAAATCATGCCCATGGACATGGACATTGGTTAACAGGGACCACATTTTCATAAAATACTGGCCTGGTTTGCATGAAATCTACAGACCTTTGTGTATGGATGCCTAATATCAATCTACTTTAAGATCAGTAATTTTATATTACAGATCAGTTATTTTATATTATATATTGACGTGTTTCACACAAATTTTGATGTGCCAAAATAACAAAACAGCTGAATTAATGGGTCCCAATTGCAAATATATTCCTTGGGAGGAGATATGCTTATCTACCTCTTTTCGAGATTTTATTTTAAACAGGGTAAGCATGGTGACCTTGCAAATGTGGGAAACCTCAGTAGTGCCACCATGTGGCTGATAAAAAAAATCTGTGCAGTCATTATTGTCGTATCATCTTTGTTACCATACACACCAAGTATAATTATTATCCCATTATGCTTGCAGGAGATGTGTCTATATATGTGCAAAACCACGCCCGTGCACATGTTCATCTGTCAATGTCGGCCATGTTTTTTAAGATACTGGCCTGATTGATATAACTTTTGAAGACCATCATCCATAGATACCAAATATGAAGGTACGTGAAGATCGGTCCATCGGTGCCAGAGGAGATGATTTTAAAGTGTTTTTCACAAATCCAAAATGGCTTCTAAACCCTTAAAGCAAAGTTAAAGAGTCCCAATGGCAAATATGTTCCCTATCTATGGACTTATCTACCTCTTTTCAAGGCTGTAACTCAAATGAGGTGAGTATGGAGACCGTGCTAATGTGAAAAACCTCAATAGCGCCACCGTGTGGTTGATAAAAAAATCCTTGGAGTCATTTTTTCCGTATGGTCCTTGTCAACATATGTAACAAGTAGAATTATTATACCATTATCCTTGTAGGAGATGTGTCTATATATGTGCAAAACCACGCCCACTCACATGTTCATTGGTCAATAGCATCCATGTTCTTTGACCAAATGGTCTGGCTGATATAACTTTTGAAGACCATGGTCCCTAGATGCCAAATATCAAATTGTGTGAAAATCGGAGATTTGGTGCCAGAGGAGTTAAATTTTGTGTTTTTCAAAAAATCCAAAATTGCTGAAAATCCATCATGGCGGACTTTATGGGTCCAATGGCAAAAATGTTCATCATGAGGAGATACACCTATTTACCAATTTTCAAGACTCTAGGTCACAAGGGGTGGGCGTGGTGAGCTTGCAAAAAGTGCAACTTTGGAGGCATGTGACAGCGCCACCATGAGGCCTACATGCATGCCACTGCACCAGAAGTTGCGGCCCTTGGCCCTTTACTACCATAAAAATTTGGGCACATTTAAGCCATTTAATCTCACGGGAATTTGCAAAAAACACCCTTTTTTGCCGGAATATAATAATTAAAACTGCAAGCAGCATTTAGCGGGTTTCAGCATTAAGCTATTAGTAGCCAGATTGCACTTTTTTTTCAACTTATATCCATAGTTGCAAGCAATACGACATCAATGTTTTTTCCTTTCCTATAGTGCCCCCATGTGGCCATCTTGAAACATCAGTCACACAAAGTAAAATCACAACCCTGATCATGTGTACCAAATGTAATGTGACTGAGTGACAAAAAACAACAGATATTGTGTTATGGCTATTATGCCACCACTGTTTGGCCAAACGGAATTTATTTGCATGTGACATTGCAATAGTTTTCAGGACACTTACCTCAACTGGTATTATAATACAATGGTTTGCATCAGATAAATATGGATACCTCAAATGTCTGACACTATCAGAGCAGTTTAACACCCAAAGTACCAAAAAATGTAACTAAGTAGTTGCTTGAATTTTTCAAATTGTAATAAATGTACCCTAATTGCATGGTAAATATAACTGAATGGAAGTTTGTCAGCCTTCCCCAGCACAGAGCATATTAATGATTTCAACTTTTGCTTGTAACTTTCCAGATTTTAATTTATTTGGAAAATACCCACCCTATTCTTATTATTACAATATGTTGACTTTGGTAGGGCATGGGCATAAAGCCTATGTGCCCATGTGTTGTTGTTAAATTACAACTCAGATTTTAATTTAACTGCCATATCTACAATTAAAAAGGTGCAATTGATAAGAAGTGGAATTGTAGAAACAAATGAAAATAGAAATTACTTAACTACTGAGAATGGATTACCTACTGATGCTTGAACACATAATACCCTCTCTACCAAAAGCAAATTTTCAATAGCTGAAGCATTAGTTATAATGTTCATGTCACCAGAATGATTTGAAGTGAACTAACGCTAGCTTAGACTGAGGATCTTCAAGCAATTTTTTTTGACTGAATATTCATGGCAACATTGCATTCCACTAAACATTTGCTTACATTAGCAAGTCATTGTACAACTGAAAATAGAGAATTAACTTAGCTACATGAGCATAGATTAGCTGCCGAGGCTTGACATCATGACACCATCTCAAAATGGTCAAATTATTATTAGCTAAAGTGTATGTTATAATGTTCATGTCACCAAAATGAATTTAGATGGACTAATGTTAGCTTAAACTGAGGTTAGATAAATATATTTCCGTTAGTTAACGTTACTAGCTAGCTAATGTTGATAGCATTTATCGCTAATGTTAGCCATTTTTTTGACTCTGCTAGGTAGTTTTTTTTAAATGAAATAATCACATAACAATGTTGCATTCCATTAAATATTTGCCTATAGTAGCAAGTCATTGTACAAATGAAAACAGTGGATTAATTTGCTACTGAGCATAGATTAGCTACTGAGGCTGGAAAACATAACACCATATCTAAAAGGCAAATTATTAATAAATAAACTGTCTGTTATAATGTTCATGTCATCAGAATAATTTTAGATGGAGTAACTAGCCAGACTCCTAATAAAAGCCACGGTACACCCCTATATCCGCATGTCAGTGTATTTTCTATGCCGATATATAGCGTAATTTAAATGACAAAGAAATCCTCCCCTCTTGAAAGTAATTAGCCCCTGGACAACTTTTGTACATGGCAGCAACATTTATCTACTACCTTGCTGGTTAAAACGAACTATTAGCTGTTTACAGTCCTAACCTGCTTACCTGTCAAGTAGAAACAGGTCAATAACCAACACAAACGTGTTGGACGGGCATTTGATTTCCAAAGTGGGGCACTTCATTCTACTTAACAATAACGATTAGTAACTTGAGCACAATGGACGCAAAGCTAATAATTCTAGCATGTATCTAATCCTATGGGCTATTAGGCTATTGTCATTCGACATAACCATCCCATATTCAATAACCAATAACGATTAGTAACTTCAGCACCAGAGGCGTCGCTAGGATCACAATACATTCGGGGCTTAGCCCATCCTCCCGCCCCGCCCGGGACAGAAAGTACAGGGTGGAATGTACATAGGGAAAATGTCGATGTACACGCTAGTGGCCTACAAGTCTACATTGTCATAACGCACGATTGGAATTATAGATGAATAGATCTGGGGCAATTTTTTACTATTATTTTTTTTGGTTCATTTGAGATCCGGGGCTATTCTTAAAAGATCCGTGGCTATAGCCCCGGACGCCCAGGGCTAATGACGCCACTGTTTAGGACAATGGACGCAAAGCTAATAATTCTAGCATGTATCTAATCCTATGGGCTATTAGGCTATTGTCATTCGACGTAACCATCCCACATTCACAGTGACAGTGGAATAAAACAATTTAACAAGAGGCTTACAACACTAGTAATTACAGAAACATGAATACATGGCGAATGAAACCATCAAGGATGTACAGTACCATTATGCAGTAAGCCAGGATGCAGCAACACAAATAGACATCGCAAAGCCAAAATCAATGACATTACAGGTACCAAAGAAATAAGACCGTACTCACAACAACAATGTTCCTTCGACGCTGTAAGCCAGGTGTACTTGTACGTAGTTGATCGATTGAAAGTGGAACACAAATCCCTTCCCTGACTGGGACAGGGCTGCAAAATGGGGGGTTGACTCCTCGCAATTTCCATGTTTTCTCGAATAAGGCTTTGCTAGTAAATCCGCCAACAAATCAATTTCTTCTCCTCCATTGTACGTTAAGAAACAACTGGGCGCAGTACAAATCTAAACAAAAAATCTAACAGAAAGCACTGCATCTACTACATCTGTAGAGGCTAAGCCCAAGCTTTAAGCTCCTGAGGTGCTGTTCCACAGGTAGAGTAATTGACGCACTTTTTACCTTTTTTGATCAATGAAAGTCCAAGTCATATTTGCAGTTAACACCATTGGTTCCATTTATTTCCATGAGATATTAGTTAGTAGTCCAGACAAATTACTGCTTGTATGTATGCTTGTGTGGTGTTGGTGTGTGTATGTGTCCGTGTGTGGTGTGCGCGTGTGTGTGTGGTCATAAACTGTATATGCTTCCGGGTAGCACCCTTAGGAACCAAAGATTGGTTCCTATTTATACAAAGGGCACTAATTGGCTCTTACACACCGGCCCCTAATTGTAAATGGCAGGCAGATATTACAATTCAAAACAAACAATAGAAGAGCCACATGTGCAAAACATTAACCCCATACAAATGTAAATCACCATTAATCAATCTACCCTTCTTTGATTAAGCACAGCTTAGTTATAGGTCTCTCAATAATGTTGTTTTTTGTCTGTAGCTTGACAGAATGTACCAGGCCCCTTTTGTCAGGATGAACCTCCAGCACTTTGCCAAGAAGTCAAGATCCACGTGGAGCTGTGGAGTCCATGATGACTACCACATCTCCAGCTACTAGGCTCCTCTTTCTTTGGTTCCACTTTTGTCTTTCCTGGAGCAACGGCAGATACTCCCTGATCCATCTCCTCCAAAACAAATCCTAGAGATATTGAACCTGTTTCCATCGCCGTTTCATGTACATGTCGGAAGGTTCAAAAAGACCAGGTGCCAATGCTGGTTTTCCCTTTAGCAGCAGGAGATAATTTGGTGTGAGAGGTTCCAGATCATTTGCAAGTTGTTCGTACTTTCTTTATTTCAACAGGACCAAAATAGTCCACTCCAACATTGGTAAATGGAGGTAGATCTGGGACTATTCTCTCCTTTGGAAGGTCTGCCATCTTTTGCTCCATAGCGCTCCCATTGTAGCGTCTGCAAAAGCTGCATTCAGCTATGACTTTCCTCACTGCCGAGTTTGCTTTAGTTATCCAATATTTCCTTCTCAATGCAGAGAGTGAATGATTTCGACCACTGTGACCCAATAGTTGGTGAATATCCTTTAGAATAAGCATGGAAATATGCTGCTCCTTGGCAAGAATTAGTGGATGTTTTATTCCCAACGGCATTGCTCCCTTGCTTAATCTCCCTCCAACTCTTAGGAGTCCATCCTCCAAGATCGGATCCAGCTTATAGATGGAGCTTTGTCTGCTTACCGTTTTATTTCCAGATAACAGGGAGGTGATTTCATCCTGAAACCTTTGCTGTTGACAATAGCGAATAATACCCAACTCCGCTTCCTCCAGAGCCTTTGGTGTCAGGATATCAGGACTCCTTGAAAAGTTTGTGGGCTTTACCTTTTTCATTTGAGCAGCCTGTACATTTCCAGCGGCCTCCAAAGCCTTTCTCCTATGACTAAGGTCCAACAGAACTGTTTTCAGCTTGAGAAACCAAGCCACTGCAACTTTGAGCCTCCTCCAGTCGGAAAATTAACTCATAAGACGATCCGTAGCTTTAAGGGAATCATCCACCACAAAGTTCACCAAGGCCTCTTTTTTGACATCTGGATCATTGGAGTCCACTTTGAGATCACCATCATACCTTGCTGGCCAATCTGTCTCCAACTTCCAAAGAAACCTTGGACCCTCCAGCCAACTACTGTTCTTTAGGAAGTCAGGTACCTTCAGTCCTCTGGATGCAGCATCAGCAGGGTTGTCTTTAGAGCTTATGTGCCTCCATTGGGAAGGATTTGA
>JACXGI010002323.1:0-23116 GCA_016801175.1 Esox masquinongy | reverse complement strand
CAGAAATCCTGTTTGCCACAAAGGTTTGGAATCGCTTGTCCTCGTTACTAATATACTTTAGTACTGAAGTACTGTCCGTCCAAAACACAGATTCATCCAACTGAAGTTGAAGCTCTGTCTTTGGCATCATATCCACTCTAGCAGCTATGACAGCAGCTATCAATTCCAATAGTGGAATAGTTATGGAGTTTAACGGCGTTACTCTGGCCTTACCCAACAGGAAAGCCACATGAACCTTGTTTCTATAGTTCTGCAGCCTGAGGTAAGATACAGTCCCGTAACCGTCGTTACTGGCATCAGCAAAGTGATGTAACTGCCTTTGTATGGATACTCCAAAGTCCTTCGGCTTTATACATCGGTCCACTTTTAATGAAATCAGCGACTCAATATCTACCAACCACTGTTTCCACTGGGCCAAGATATCTGGTGGCACAGTATCGTCCCATCCACACCTTCTCCTGCAAAGCTCCTGTTGCATCATCTTTGCAGACAAAGTGACTGGTGCCAAAATACCCAAAGGATCATACACAGAGCTTGTGGTGGACAGCATGCCACGTCTGGTTAGTGATTGCTGTTTCACTTCCAACTTGAACTTAAAGGAGTCTGATTCGACACACCAAAGCAGACCTAAAGCTCTTTCTATTGGAAGATCATCTCGGTCAAGATTCAGCTCCTTTAGCTCCTTAGCCCGCTGGTCTTCTGGAATAGTCTGTAAAACTGCCCGGCTATTGCTGATCCATTTTTCCAGTATCCACCTCTTTTACAGAGAGTATTGAGCTCTTTAACCATCTGAATGGCCTCCATTACTGAGCTCAAGCTCATTAAACAGACGTCCACATAAAAGTTTTTGTGAACAGCTTCTACGGTCTCAGCAGAAAAGTCAGTTTTGTTGTCATTAGCAGTTCTCCTAAGTGCATAGCTAGCACAACTAGGCGAAGAAACTGCTCCAAACAAATGCACCGTCATCCTGTAGTCCTGGAGTTCCTTGCTCAAGTCCCCTTCTGGCCACCAGAGAAAACGAAGAAGATTTCTGTCTTGTTCCACCACCTTTACTTGATGAAACATAGCCTGTATGTCTCCCATAACTGCTACAGGCTCCTGCCTGAATCGAGTGAGAACTCCTAAGAGTGAGCTGGTGAGATTCGGTCCTTGCAATAACTGGCTGTTTAATGATGTTCCTTTGTAGGTAGCTCCACAATCGAACACAACTCGCAGAGAGCCCTTTCTGGGATGGTAGACACTGTGGTGTGGGATGTACCACACTTTCCCATCTGCACACTGCAAATGCTCCTGAGGTACTTGCTCTGCAAAACCTTTGTCAATAACCTTATTGAGATAGCTGGAATATTCTTTGTGCAAAGTTGGACTATTCACAAACTTCCTCTGTAACCCAATTATTCTTTGTTTAGCCACTGCAAAAAGTTATTTGGTAAAAGGATCTCTGGTTTCTTATGAGGTAACTTCAACCAGCACCTCTCTTCCTGTAATGTTGCAGAAGATTCCATGATTTCCATGAATCTGCGGTGTTCCCTAGACATCCCTTTGTCTTCGGAAATCTTTTCATTAAAATCATGATTGTACTGATTGTTCAGCATAAGCTCCAAGTTGGATACCGAAATCCTATTTACCACCACAGAAGGAAGCTCCATGTCGACACTGTTGCCATTTCCATTTAAAGGACCATTGATGACCCATCCCAACACTGTTCTTATAGCGTATGGGCCACCTCCACAGCTGTTGACAATTTCCCATGGTTCCAATAACTTGGGAGCGTTGGTTCCTATCAACATGTCAACGTTGGCCTTTAAGATGGGAATATAAATCTTTGACAAATGAGGCCACCTTTTAACATCTGCAGCAGTAGCAAATTTTGTCTATAGTGACTGGCATTTTCTTCTGTGTAAGGACTTCTGGGAGAAGATAAAAGTTGTTTTCCTTCAAACCAGACACCTCCAATCCATGTACGGAGTATGCTGGAACAACCTTTTCCTGCCCCATCGTCTTCAAGAGAAAATGAGTCATTTTTCCTGTACTGCTCAATCTTTCCATAAGCTCCTCTGAACAGAACGTAGCTGAACTTCCAGGGTCCAAAAACGCATACGTCTGTATGATGTTGTTTCCTTTAGTGGACTTGACCTGTACCGGAACAATGGAAAGAATACAGCTGTCCTTTCCGGCCCCTGTATGTCCACATGTCTGAGATGTAGTTGATGATTTAACTCTAAGTGGCTCAGAAGAATGTTCTGACTCCACATTAGTTTTCCAGATATGGAGCACAGTGAGATGTTGTTTATCACAAACTTCACAGGTCAAGCGATTACCACAATCCTTACTTGTGTCCAATACATAAGCACCCAAAACAAATGCCTTTTTCCTTCAGAAAATGGATCTTGTCTCTGTGCTTCTTACCTTTAAATTGTTGGCATTTCTCTAAAGGATGAGCACGTGTACAGCAATGACAAGATAAGCTCTCCTTCTTAAGGGAATTTGATGGAGTTTTGTTCTCATTGTTTTCAATTGGAGTCACTGTAGTAGCAAAACTGCTGCTTCCTTTCATTCTGCTCGTCGACTGTGGTTTAAACTTGTTGGAAGCATTTAAGGCGATAGCCTTTTGTGATAGGCTTACACCCTCAATATCTCCAAAGATTGGGTCTGACAAGATTCTTACATGTCTCTCGAGAAATGCAACCATGTTTGTGAAATGAGCTCTGTCATTTGAGGCTTCCCAAATGTCATGAGCTTTGGCTCTCCATCGTTCCTTGAGCTTGAATGGCAACTTGGAAATAACAACTTTCATGTTAGTTGGTATATCCAACTCTTGCATGAACTGAAGTTCTTCCATCACATTACAACATCCACGCAGGAATAATGCATAAGCTTGGAGGGCTTTGACATCCTCAGACTTGATTGTTGGCCATAACAAAGCCTTTTCTATATACGCAGTAGCAATCTTGCACTCATTCCCAAAATACTCTTTAAGAAGACTCTTTGCCACAATGTAGCCACGTTCAGGAGCCATGTGTTGACAGCTACGAACCAATTCCTTTGGCTGTCCACTTGTGAATTGTTCCAAGTAGTAAAAGCAGTCAGCTCCACTAGCTTTATCCTCAACTCCTTGCTCAAATGCCTTTATGAACGCCTTATATTAAAATGGATCTCCTTCAAATATGGGAATGTCTCTTGTTGGCAAAGACAGCAAGCACTGCTGGTGAACAAGTGCCGCTGTTATTTCATTCTGCTTCTGCATAATAGCCACAACATCTCCTGATGATATTTGTCCATTGTGTTGATGCATTAGATTGTGCCCATTTCCCTGCTTTTCCAAAGTAATTGTTGCATCAGTTTGCAAAACTTGTGCTCTTTCCTTATCCTGGCGATCCTTTAACGTCAATTTTGATGAAACCTGCACTACCTTTTGCTTTGGTTTACAATCATTTGCAGGCCGTTTGTTTTGTGACAATAGCCATTCCCTTTGCTGTGTTTTCCATGTTTTAGGCTCATATTCCTTTGCCATAGGGTTAAGAGTGTTGGATTGTTCCAGTTTCCTTTTTTCCCTTTCAAAATAAGAGTTCATTCCATTTGATGATGTATGAGAGGAACGTTGTCCATCCGTTGCCTGCAAAACTGCCAGCTTAACAGCAGATGCTGCTAACTCAGTTTCCATCTCCAGTTGCATTTTTCTCCTCTTTATTTGAAACTCCTTTTCTTCCAACACCTGTAGCTCCTTCAAAGCAGCCATCCAAGCCATTACTGCAGCCCTTTCAGCTGCGACTTTAATTTTTGCAGAGGAAGTGGTACTTGATTTGTTACTGATGTTGTTTTTGGATTTATCCACATTGGAAACACTGTAATCTGGGTTTATGTCATCCTGATCACCAACATCAATATTAGCATTTTCATTACCAGCATTTTCACAAACATGTTTTTCAACCCACCTTTGCACGCTGGCAATAAACTCATCATTGAACATCATTTTTGCTTTAAACCATGTTTCATGTTTCGCTTTCTCCTGCTGTGGTAATAAACCCAAAATAGAGTCATGCATACATCTTATTTCCTCACACAGTTCAATATAACCATCAAAAGCATTTTGCACATCTGAATTTACCAGTTTCCATTAAACCTTGTATCATTTTTCTTAAACCATGCCTTATTTACGCGCCGTAGCTTATGTATGCACACACTTAACTAGCCTTCCGGGTAGCACCCTTAGGAACCAAAGATTGGTTCCTATTGATACAAAGGGCACTAATTGGCTCTTACAACATCCATACCCTGAACGGTTGCTAGTTGGGGGTTTGGTCGACCCTTCCTCACAATTTCCATCTTTGGTTCTGCCACCAAATGCATTTCTTCTCCTCCATTGTGCGTTAAAAAGACAACAGGGATCAGTACAAATCTAAACAAAAAATAGAACGCAAAGCACTACATCTAACTATCTAAACCTCACTAAAGAAAGTTACAATAAATCTTAGATGTTCCTACATTATGTCCTAACTAGTTTTATCTCAGTTAGGTAGCTGGCTCTCGGATCATACCACCTGAAAAATGCGCACGCAGGCAAGCTAGAAGACTGCTACGTGCCAAAGGACAGGCTCATTATGGTGAACTCGAAATCTGATTGGTTGAAGAATATGACAATCAACAACATCCTCACCATTTGCTTCAACAGAAGATGGGATTAACTCGAAATTCTATAGGTCTCAGGATAGATTTTCACCCGGAGACAGCACATGTGGAAAATCTGATTAGATAAAAGCTCTGATTTATCTGAGATGCACTGGAAACAGGGCAACCGAGGGAGAGAAAAGCAATGAAACTACGTCAGTAGACTGATGGGAACGAAATTTGTAAAAATACATCTAGCGTTAATGAAAATATAAATTAAATTATAAAAATATAATTTTCTGATTCTGAGATCACTAGGCCAGCAAAAAAGGCCTCTGGTCAGCAGCAGTTTCGAAAAATATCTTATTGTATACCAAATAATAACTTTATCAAGTCGACAATGTTTTGTAATTATTAGCGACATAAAATGTTAACTAGCGTGTCATTAATTACCATTTCTGAAATTTCCGACGTAGTTAAAAAATACAACCCCATTCCCAATCATCGTCTACCTTACTATTTTGTTCAATTGCATTATATTTCGTTTTTATTGATGTTGCAAATGACAGACTAGAGCGTTTTACTTAACTTAATTGCCTTCCGGTAAAGAAAAAAGACTGATCAACTTAACATTACATGATGTCTGGTCTGCCGAACATGTGGTGTTTCACGATTTGCAACTTGTCTGCTAAAGATTGTTTATCAAACCAAGTCAGATACCGGTGACAAGATGAGTGACTCAGAAACAGGAAGGTAATCAAGATTTGAACTTCTGGTCAGATTGGTGAATCGTCTTGTTCAACCATCTTTGATTGCAGAGACATTTGGTCCCAGAATTCAGTGGAATGAAAACAAAAATGGCTGTGCACGTAAACAGTAATTAGCCAAACAAGCTCAATATAAACTTCATAAAGGTGTTTTTCACTGATCGTATTTGTCCATTACTAAATATGCAAGAATCGGAATTCATTATTTTTCACCATCTTTAGTGAAATAGTGAATAATCACGTAAATAAAGGCACAAACCATGGCACAAACCACGTAAATAAACACACAAACCATTGTCTGCTGGTTAGCATATGTTTTATTGATAAGACAAGTGGAGTGATCCTCGGGAAAATAACACCTTAGAAGGTTGCTCAATAAATATTCAGTGTACTCTTTAACAGTACTACTGCCCTAAATAGTTTCAAAATATAATTTTAACCAGTTGCAATCAGAATACTGCTCCACATCTAATAAGCAACATGGTGTTTATGGGCTGCTGTGGTGGCAATTTATGTTGTCATAATATACAATTCTGGAATTGTCTGTGCATACTGAAATAATATGCATTAAAAAATCACGCTGGGGGGTCTTCAGTGATATTTCAAAATGTACTTGTGAAAAGGTTTAAATATGTCATTTGATGCTATAGAAGTAGCGTTTGAAGCATTTTTCACAAATTCAGAATTGCTGAAAAAACTTTACGCCCGACTTAAGGGGTCCCAATTGCAAATATGTTCTTTTAGAGGAGATGGACTTATACACCTCTTTTCAAGATTTTATTTTAAACATGGTGAGTGTGGTGAGCTTGCAAATGTGGGGAACCTCAATAGTGGTTGATAAAAAAATCTTTGCAGTCATTTTTTCCATATGGTCCTTGTCAACATACATACCAAGTAGAATTATTATACCATTATCCTTGTAGGAGATGTGTCTATAAATGTGCAAAACCACACCCCCTCGCATGTTCATTGGTCAATAGCATCCATGTTTTTGACAAAATGGCCTGGCTGATATAACTTTTGAAGACCATGGTCCCATGGATCCATCATGGCGGACTTTATGGGTCCCTATGGCAAAAATGTTCATCATGAGGAGATACACATTTCTACCAATTTTCAAGACTCTAGGTCACAAGGGGTGGGCGTGGTGAGCTTGCAAAAAGTGCAACTTTGGAGGCTTGTGACAGCGCCACCATGAGGCCGACATGCATGCCACTGCACCAGAAGTTGCGGCCCTTTACTACCATAAAAATTTGGGCACATTTAAGCCATTTAATCTCACGGGAATTTGCAAAAAACACCCTTTTTTGCCGGAATAATAATAATAATAATAATAATGAACCGGAAAAAACACAATAGGGTTTTACCAGTGAACTGCTGAAACCCTAATAATAATAATAATAATAATGAACCGGAACAAACACAATAGGGTTTCACCAGTGAACTGCTGAAACCCTAATAATAATAATGAACCGGAACAAACACAATAGGGTTTCACCAGTGAACTGCTGAAATCCTAATAATAATAAAACTAACAAAACCAATAGGGTACCAGTACCTTCTTGGTCCCCTAATAAATAGCGCCTAATGGCATGTCCATGTGCTTTGGAACAATGGATCCTAACAATGCTGAAGTATATTGCGTCTATTTCTTGTGGATTTTTTTAGATATTGGAAAACACCATAGCAAAATCAAAGACACTCCCATAATCAACCATGGTCGGAAAATCTCTTAAACTTTCAAACTTTGGCAGTTTTTTTACTATGCAGTTTTTTCACTTCCTGGGCACCATCATTGCCGAGGACCTGAAGTGTGTGCTGAACAACAGGCTCCCTCACCAAGAAGGCTCAACAGAGGATGTACTTCCTGTGGCAGCTCAATAACTACAACCTACCAAATCCAATGGTGGTGCACTTCTACACTGACATCATATCTACACTCTATCCTCAGCACCTCCATAACCATCTGGTATGCTGCTGCTGCCACTGCCAAGGATAAGGGCATACTGCAGTGTATCATTCGCTCTGCTGAGAAAGTGATTGGCTGTAACTTGCCACCCCTCCAAGACCTGCACGCCTCCAGGGCCCAGAGGCGGGCAAGAAAGACTGTGGTTGACCCCTCCTACCCTTGGCATGAATTCTTTGAATCACTGCCCTCCGGCAGGACGCTGAGATCCGTCAGGACCAAAGTACAATTTCTTCCCGACTGCAGCTGGCCTCATCAACAAGACCCGAGTCTCTCACTGACACTGACTGTAATCCTGACACCAAACAATCATATAGAACCTCATTCTTATTCTTTAAACACTTTTTCATATCTTCTATTATTAATGTGTCACTTAATTGTACTGTATTTGGCACTTTTAATTTTCCTGTTATTGTCCCTGCACTATATGTTTATTGTTATGCATCATCAGACCAAAGCAAGTTCCTTGTATGTGAAAACTTACTTGGTATTAAATTTGTTTCCGATTCTGATTCTTTTTGCTATTGTGCTTGAAGTGATATAAGAGATAGTATTGTAATTATTATTAGAAACAGTATAACAAACTATAAAGTGATTATACAGATAAAAGAGATTATACAGTTGGTCTCTGTCCCTAGACATTTATGGACCACATACAGTGGTCTGTGTAAACCCTATATTGTGTTTTCTGTATCTTGTCATTTTTGTTGTGTGGAAACCAGCATTAGCTGATGGTTTAAAGACAGCTAATAGTTAGGGTTAGGGTTAAGGTTAATCCTCATCAACAAAAATAATTAACAGGGAAGCTCAAAATTATCACTAAGTCCTCTTTTGTCTGGTCCATGAATGTTTAAGTGTCTTCAAAATTATTAAACAAAAACATGAATAGGGACAGAGCTTGTTGTTCTTCCTCTAGAGTTGAGGCCTCTCTGAGCATCTGCACAGCACCCTGTATTTCCTCATCATTCAGGGGTGATCACTTGTACCAGAAGAATCAGAAGAAGCCTTGTACCAGAAGATCACTTGTACCAGAAGATCACTTGTATCAGATGAAGCCCATGTTGGCATTTACCCAGGCAACAGCATCCCCCAGGTCAACAATGCATCTTGGCAACTGAAATGAAAAATCACAACAATCACACAGAAGTAGAGGTGTACAAAGTAAAAGTACTCAACTGGGTTTGGCTGTGTTCACCACTTTAGGGAAGTATCTAATTAAGATCTAAGTAACCAGGTAAAGGGAGTTCAAAACTAACCAGTGATCAATAAAATAAAAACGAAGAGTGTAAATGATCAATTAATTTCACTGGTTAGTTATGAACTCTGTTTAGGTAATTTAGCTTATCCTTCGCAACTTCCCAAAACTGGTGAACACAGCCAAATACCTCTACTTTTGACTTTTTACATCACTGCATAGAAGATGGCCATTACAAGTTATTATTTTGTTTACATTTCAATATAATAACAACCTGGGGTATATGAATCTACAAAATAAATGGATCTGGCCTGTTTGCATATAGTGACTGGTGGATCATACATCTTTGCTAGTTATAACGTACCCTAATTGACTAGAGCTGGCTAACAAATAGCCTACCTCGTCGCATAGCTAGCTATTTTTAAAAGCTATAAGGGTTGTCGTGTATTCTGTGTTCTGTCACTGGCAAGCTATTCGAATCTCAGATTCAAAGAATTTAGTAGATAAGCGATCTTAGTGAACATGTTAACTATCCATAAATATATAGCTAGAGGTTGTCATATGGAAGCACTTACTGAAACCTTCGTCATTGACCCTGTAATTGTTCCTTCATAAACGCATGTACTTAATCAAAAACACCACACCAATGGAAACTGTCAATGGGCGTAACTTAATATTAAGGAGCCCCTATATTAAGTTATGCCCCCGACTTGCGGTCTGCAAATATACCCTCCTCTGCATTTTGGAGAAAAGCTCTGTGGCCACAGTGTCAAAAAGCTAGCGGGCCGCCGGTGGGCCACTGGCGTGTTGCTTGCTGAGTAGCTATTTCTAAGAGCATTTATATAAAAAAACATCCATATATTGTAAGAGCAAGACTTTGAAATATATTTCATTGATGCTGTTTTACGTTCTTTAGCTTTGAATTGATCCACCAACCCTTTAGTAAGAAGCCTAACATGCTAATCCCTAGATTTTCAGCCCACCCTCGCTATTCCGCTACCGGTATTCCACTCTCATCAGTGCCCTTCAATCTCAATAAAGAGAAAATGCTACTAAAACATTTTAATAATCTTATTGTATTTAATCTGTAATACATTTGTTTTATATTTTTTCGTGTTTTATGTAGATATGAACAGTTGATTGCCCTGTATTTTAAGTAGGCCTAGTTGTGAGACACCTCAAATAGAAGGTTGTTTTTTCTTGGATACCCATGTAGATCTAATTTTCTGGCCTTGTTTACCATCAATGTCTGGATACTGATGTTAATAGAACATTATTCTACCTATAATTCTCTACTAATTCCATATTCTCATATTCATATTTTTATTATGTAACAATAGTTGTGCATAATGAAAGATGTTTAGCCTACTACTAAGCTTAAAAGACTGGCAATTTTGAATGACGGTGTCGGATAGCCGAGGATCAGCCGGAGGTATAGTGATGAGGCGGAGACAGAGGTCCAAAAAGCCCAAAGTGGCATTTATTTACACACATAACTTACACCAATCATGGTCACAACATTATTTCCCGCAACACATCTCCCAAACGCTGAAACAGGCCTCCTTTTATAGGGAACCTCCCGGAGATAATTGGGTAAGCTTAACCCCTAGGGGTCACAACAATGTATCCACCAAACATTTTATATTTACAGGTTTTATTTTAAATAATTATTACCCTGTTCAATAAATACTTCTAATCTTACTCCCCCCGTCCCCATGTTATCCAAAATAAATCTGCATCAACATTACATTAATTAATCACATCTCAAACCACCCCCCTGAAAATATCCCTTTTGGTCACGCCCGGAACCCATTTTAGCTGTGCCCTGGCTCCCAGGAAATCTTTGCCTGAACACTGCTGAATTATTGGTCACTCTGGAGGAGCAAACCACATGGTAAGTACATGCATTTAACATTTAGGTCAGCCAACTATGTTGGCACTTCCAAACATCCGTTTGGCACATCGGCACAATGGGAATGTTATACATTACATTATCTGGCACGACAACACTAATGTTACGTTCTGCTTGCAGGCCAAACCACCAACCAATGCGGACGCGGCCATCCTGCAACAGCAACACAACAGCTTTGAAATACAATAAATCATCTAAATCCACTGTGTTGTTAGTCTGAACATTATTGATTGCTATTAGCTATCACTATATGCTATAAATAGGAAGAATTAACTTAATGCATGTAACCTAACAGTATGCAAAATTAGCCCGGGAGTCTAGGTAACGGAGAGGACCTTCGTTACAGGCGGATATTCCATTTTCAATATTAGAGCAATACAATATCAGACTGAACTGGATCCAACAACCATCTGCAATAATCTTTACTAATATTTAACCGTTTAGTAATGATACACGTATACTTACAAATCTAGACGTGTGCATTTACAAAAATTTTTATAATTTTACTTTTCACTATGTGGGGTTTGTTATTAACCTCCCCTCTTTTCCACATTGGTTCCTCCCTCACTCCAGATGATCGGTCTCGATTACCCGTGCTGTCCGTTGGACTGTCCGCGGCCGTAATTTATAATTATCCGTACAAAACTGTTGCCAGTTGATAGCGGCCGCGCGCGTGTGGGCAGAACGCTGTACTTTTCGTCACGTTTTCAATTGGAAATTATATTGGATATTATATATATTATATTTTAGATATTCTATATATTTATATATATATATATTATTTTTTACTGTGGATGTTTTTTTTAGTTTATATCGTGTCTTTTAATCTCCCTACCAAATCTAGGCCGCAACTCAATCCTGGTGCCACCTACGAGTATTTTACCATCGACTGGAGAGAAAAATGGGAGACACAGGCAGTGAAAGAAGCAAGCCGCCCAGTATCCCACCGCGCTGTCCTTGTGGATTCTGGGGGTAAGAGTGCTTTATAGCTGAATAGATGATATCATTGATATCATTGTTTTGATACTACTAATTATGGATTATTGCCCAATGCTTTCACAATTACAAAATATATTGTGCAGTTACTGTACCTAGCTACCGTTAGCTTACATAGTCAGCTAAGCTATGTCAAGAGGTCCAGATGTTACGAATGGGGGATGTTTATCAGCTACGCTCAAATGTTAGCTAGGTAAAATTAACAAACTTTATATCTCGCTGTCGGACCTTATATTTCTTTTTAAATGGCTAGTACTGCCAGTTAGCTACTCATACGTTAGTAACTATCCATCTAACTACTTTCAGTGCTAACGATTTAGCCAACTACGTAGAGTACTGTAGCTGCTTCATGTTAGCATCATCTTGACATCTAGCTAGTTAATTAGAACACAACAATTTTTGTTTTTCTGGTGTTACAGGCTGATGTTGCTAACTTGGCAACTGAAATTATAATGACACGTTTAAACCCGTATTTAAATGAACATAACGCGAACGTTCTTTTTGTATCAATTTCAAGAGAATGACAGTAATACCATAATGGTGTATGATTGTGAAATATTCGGCTAACGTCAGCTATTTAGCTAGCGTGCTAACGTTACATGTTTATATTTCTGTGGTAACACCATATTAGGTAGCGCAAACACGTTTCTGGTTGCTACTCCTAACTATATCTAAAAATGAATAAGTTTACATCGCAACAAGTTTATAAACTGCTTCGGTTTTAGCAGATAAGCTAGGTAATATTAATATATGTTATGTTACTTGAACTGAATCCCGAAAATGATGTTTTGGTGTTAATACATTTTTCTGAATAGCCCAAAGGCAAAACATGAGCTTGGCCAGCTTCACCAAAAGTTAACCTGATCATCCAAACAAAGTAAATAATTTCCAAATCATGTTCCTTATTATACATAGTTCTTTGTTCTAAAAAGGCAATCTGGAGTTGCTACATTTTGTGCCAAGAAATCATGTTCAACAATCAATTCTAAAAGAATGTGAGGTATATGTATATGCATGAGCTTTAACTGTTGAGTCCCATTAGAACCCCCAATATCATATTTCTTCCCCAAGGTTGTAAACAAAGAAAATGCAAACAAACACACTTCGGCATTAAAACATGGTTCAAATTATAATTGAATAACCTTGATGTGCTCATTTTGAGTACATTATTATGCAAATGTAGGTGGAAAATGCATGAATTCTTGCCTTTATAAATTAGGTGGCAGAGTCTTAAGGCATTTCATTGAATACTTTTTCATGACATTTAGGAAAGACTCACAGTTGTCCCCGAGTTAGTTATGAAAATTAGATATTTAGGGAGTAATTCAGACCTAATTGAAGTGTTTCAATCATTTGTGTGTGCTCTACAGCAGTGGTTCCCAACTTTTTTTAACCCGGTACACTTTGATGGTATATACAATTTTGTGGCACACCTAAAATGTCCCTGTTCGTTTATAGCATTCCTATCTTTATAAAATAAGCATTTAGTTCTGAACACTGAGGTAGAGACAAGTGGTTTTCTGGATTGTAAAAGCACTATCATAAAAAGCAAGCCGTACTGCTTCTGTTGCAGAGGAGTAGTATAGCTAAGCCTATAAGCTTCTCTGTACTAATTATTCTCACAGTAGTGATGAGCAATCCGCCTATTTTAGTGAGCTGGCTCGTTCGGCTGAGCTCATCAAAAAGAGCCGGCTCTTTTGGCTCCTGAGCGTCTCTTAAAAAAATGTTTTGTATTTTTTCATATCAAACAGTTTGCAATAGTTTGACTGATTGTTGTTAAAACAGTTGTAATTAAATTATTAAATGAAATCATACTCTACCTTAACCACAATGGATTTAAAAATGCATTGGTTTATGAAGAAGAATGCTATTGATCACTTGCATTTAAAGTATAACTTTCGAATGTATATAAAAAGTGCATATAAATGTAACAATTCATAACGAATATAATATAAACAACATACTAATAAAATATTGCACCGTATCAAAGAAAAATGAATAACAATGTGCAAAACTGCAGCATCTCACTTAAAACATTCAACTGGCCCCTCTTTTCTCTCTTCTTTATTGCCATGTTATAACCAGCAGCACACAGCAATGCTGACCATATTTTGCTTTTGAGAGATGTGCATTCAGAAATGCAAACTGCCGGGGCTGATGCTGTTTATTCTCAGTAATTATTTGTCCTGTTTTCGAGAAGACCCTCTCGGAGGGAACGAATGTGGCCACTATGCAGAGTCTCTGTCTTTCATGACTTTAGTAAGGCGTGGGTAGACTGAGGCCTTGTTCTTCCACCAGCTCAGAGGATCTGCAGATCTTTGGAGGCGGGGCTCCTCCAAATAGGATTGGACATTTATTTTGGCACATGCTGAGGGATTCCTTCGTGCTACATCCCCAGTTGCTCTCTTGTCAAACAGCATCCAAACAGCAGACATTTGTGGCACTACTGCTGGTGCCTCTGCTCCTTCTGCTCCCTCTTTCTCCTGTTGCTCTGGTGCCTGAGCCAGCTGACTGCTGGAGCTGCCCCTCCCTGCTGCTGAGGTTATTCTTTGAAGGGCCTCATCAATCGCTCTGGCATGACTGAAGGCTAACTTCTTAAACCTGGGGTCAAGTGCAGTGGTTTCTGATAGCATGTGATTATATTCCATTCTGTGGAACTTTCTGTCCATTGATGACCAATAAGGTGTCCATCAACTCGTATTTAGGCCTATATTGTTTCATTTCTTTTTTCGTTCTTTGAATTAATTCTATTTAAGTATTTTGATTCTTCATATCTTAATTTTTTAAATATTTTTTTATAAAAAGATTCTGCTTTTCTGATATGCGAGCCGACTCCCAACGTTCACCTACAAGAGCTGGACGGCCCATCACTATCTCACAGGCAAAAAAAGGATAAAATTGTATTTGCTTGTGATATGCTCCTCTCGACTGTAACAACAACCTGTGTGACTGGGACTGGCAATATATAACGTCCATGAAGATTTTAGTAAAAGGTACTACATGGACTTCAGATGAGAACCTCTTAAAATTTACTCTGTAAGGCCAAATTTCACCAAGGTTGTTTTAGAGACTAAAAAAAAAAAAAAAACTTTTTCAAATGATTTAGGATTTGATAATTGTCTAAAGTTTTCAAACTTGATAAAGTCTTAAAGTGGAAAGGCCTTCCCCCTATGGAGCAGCAAGTCCGTCTTCAGGTTCAGCTTGAGGTGACAGGTCGACATCCATACAGAAAAGTCTACCAGGCACGCATTGATGTGTCACCAAAAGGGTGTTTGAAGGGGGTGCAGTAAAAAAGTTGTCATCTGCATTACAATGATAGAGATCATGTGAGAATATGGCCCAGTGACTTGGTGTGCCTAAAACTATGCCTCAAGAGATGTCAGTAATGAAAGCCCACTGAGCAGAAGCGAGATGCAAGATTCTGGGAAGGCGGCCACCTTTGAATTTTATATGCAGGAAAATCCCTGCAAAAGCAAGCATATGTATTTCAACCCTGGAGTAATTTCATATCATAGCCTAGTCATAATCATATTTAGGATGATGGCAAATGTTTTTTGATTTTTACAATGGCATCTACTGTATTCAGGTTGTGTGACTGCAAGTTAAATTGTTTAAAAAACATTAAGCAGTACCTTTTTCCTACGGTTTAGCATAAAAACATTTTCACTTCAAATAATTATTTTTCTAGTTAAACGTTTATGTTAATTTGTTGCTTGTTTAAATCTCAGTGGCGAATAGCAACTTAAAAAAGAGGAAGTCATTATGGTTCAGAATGGCGCACTAGCAAAGTAAACAGTTTTTCATACGTCTAAGAAATGTAATATACTTCCACTCCTGCCAACAATATCAACTACTGGGAGTGTGTTTTTAGCAGGAAGAATGTTTTACTTCAATACATACTGATGTAGCTAGCTACCTGTTTACTTGTGTACCAATTCCCATGATAAATGTTGGTCTATTAACTGTCTTTATAGCTTAATCATTAACAAAATTGTAGACCCAAGTGTGTAGGCAAATTTTTAAAGGGATAGTTCGTCCAAAAATCATGTTTCCTGTTACCCCCAGTTTGTCCTTCAGGCAGTCATTTTTTAAAACGATCCATTATTCAGCTCTGTCTCAGTCAGTAATTAGCGTTATTAGCATCGTACAAATTCATGAATGGAAACCGTACGTACCCCTATCGCAAAGCTTCATTGCAAGCGGAAAACTACTCTAAAACACTCCAAACTAAGACAAGTGGTGGTGTTTACCTCAAAGAACTTGATGGTGTTGTATTCCTCTAAATTAAGTTTTAATTTTTGCGATAGAATTCTCATTTCACATAAATGGGTACTTCATGTGTTTACCGGTCAGTTATGTTCACAATTGTATCAATCAACGCGTTCGTTTGGAAAGTGAGTGTATACACAGTAAACAAATGTTAGTATTCGCTAGCTAGAAAGCAAGTTACCTATTTTGTCTTTGAGATTCACCTCAGACTGTCAAACTTTATTTGTTGGGTAACTTGATGGAATTGCATTTGCCTTTAGACCTCTAAGTGAACGTGGGGCACGATCCTCTGTATTAAAATGTTTCTTGCAAAAATTCTGTCTCGTCGGCGAAGTTGTTCTATTGAATGTCCCACAATACGACTTGGGGGAGGCAGAGGTATTGTTCCATTTGCAGAGTGGGTAGAATTTAACTCAAGTTCCACGAGCAGGCAGAAGTCGACGTCAATATTTATAAACAAAGGAAATCCAGAAGTTCAAAGTTTATCAAATGCACCGAATAACACTGCGTCATCCTGCACAATGAAATTCTTGTGACATGGCACATGACATCTACGTAGTAAGAATTAAGTATATAAAGCAACCAGCAATGGAACCAGGCAAGCCTAGTTCAGCCAGCCCGCAATTAAAATAAATTACAATAATAAATATTGTTGTTCTCTCTGGATTCAAACCCAGGTCTCCCATGTGAGAGGCATTATCTTTAACCACTATGCAAAAGTGATGCAAGTTTGACCAGTCACTAGACACCATTTAGCATTGTGTTAAACTGACTAATGTTTTCTAAGTTTACCTCCACCACAAATGGCGTCTATGAACTGTATGGCTTTTGCCACTGGCTGTTTTAATAGCTTATTAGCCAGTATTGGGTAAGTATCTACTATCTAGTATCTACTAACTTCCTAGGAATAGACATAAGAATTGAGCAATTGCTAGCGAGACTGAAGATGAACTTTTCCATGCCAAAGCTATTTCATTTCATGGCACAACAACGTATGTTTTTCTTTCATTCGTGAATGACATTGATACAATAACTATCAATAAAGGTGACAATAACTAACTTTTTCATCAAGTGAAAAGACGAGAGAATCGTGGAATCCACCAGAAATAGTCGCAATACTGTATAAGCGTAAACCGTTTTTGTTTAGGCTTACTATAACGTAGCTACTGAATGTTGTAGCCAGCATTCAGCATTCAGTTGTAGCCTGTCTATCCTGACCCAAACAGCATGCCTGGATGCGTACTTAGAAAATCCACCAGAAATAGTCTCAATATAACCGTAAAGTTTTATTGCGGCCCGCAATTAAAATTGCTAAATACCGTTGCCTTCACTGGGTTCGAACTCAGGTCTCCCATGTGAGAGGCACTGTCTTTAACCACTACGCCATGGCGATGCATGTTTGACCAGTCGCTAGACACCATTGAGCCTTGTGTTAAACTCACTGAAGTTTCTTATTAAGTTTACCTCCACCACAGATAGTGTCTATAAACTGTATGGCTTTTGCCACTGGCTGTTTTAATAGCTTATTAGCCAGTAATAGTCTAACGTAGTACTTGGAATAGTCATAAGGATTGAGCAATTGCTAGCGAGCCTGAAGATTTCCATGCCAAAGCTATTTCATTTTATGGCTGTGATGGTAATTCCATTGATAGGAAAGGAGTAAGTACAGAGACAACTCTCTTGGCATAATTAGCAGTTTATTTGCAAATAGAGTGACGCGTCAAAAGCTTACAAAATAACCCATTTAGGAATCTCTGAGGAAAATACATGAACAGTCCGTATTTATTACAGTTAAAAGGGGTGTAGTAAGTTACTGCCCTGCTGTCTTATGTCACATAGGTTTTAGCCAAAGGGCGTGCTGTCCCTCCACCTTATCCTTCCTGCCCTAGGTGTTTTTTACCGTCAAGGGGGTAGGGGAACATCATAAAAGACAGTCAACCACATTCCTGAAGAACAAAGGACATATACCCTTATTGGTTTGGGCCGATTAACAGATGGTCAGAGGTCATAATGATCCACTGCAGACATGTCAGAAACAAAGATCAGAGTTACATACCAGGTAATAGTAAAGCAGACATTTCTCAAATGTACATTAGTTCAAGAATTTCCATAACATGGCACAATAACATTTGTTTTTTCTTTCATTCGTGAATGACACTGATACAATAATTATCAATATAGGTGATGATAACTGACTTTCTCGTCAAGTGAAAAGACAGAATCGTGGAAACCCCTACTCTTTTACTGCCCAAGGGGTTTTGATGACGCCTATTTTACCCCCAACAGCATGCACAGATGCGTACTTCGAAAAATCCACCAGAAATAGTTGCAATACTGTATAACCGTACACAGTTTACTTTGGCTTACTATAACGTAGCTACTGAATGTTGTAGCCAGCTAAATTTGTCTATCCTGACCCAAAAAGCATGCACGGATGCGTATTTTGAAAATCAACCAGAAATAGTCGCCATATAACCGTAAAGAGTTCTGTTTCAGGCTTACTATAATGTAGACACTGAAGGTTACAGCCAGCAAAGTTTTTGTCTATCCGGAACAAATCCTAATGCCTACTTTGTCTTGACTGTGAGGAGATTCAAGCGCAGGACCTATAGTTTGCAGGTCCGCTTCTCTAACCACTATGCTATTTAACAAGGGGTAGTCAGTCAGTCAGTCACTCACTCACTCAGACAGTAAGAAACATTCGCTCTTCTTGGCCGACTCCGCTTACGCTGTCCGGCAAAAATATAGCAATAATATACGTAAGTGTTAACTAGCAGCAATTTTAAAAAGCTAGGTGACGCAACCTGTCTTCACATGGCTTGTTGAGGTTAAAGTTCATGCTCACCTCGATGACATCACTGCCGAATAAAAGCTGTGTATGGTGGCTATAGGAAATAGCTTGCTAGTGCCAGTTTGTATTCAGCCAAATCCGCCAGCTTTTTCGTCAGTGTACAGTTTAAAAAAAGATTACTGAATGTAGTTTGGATTAGTTTTCCACTTCCAATGCAGCTTTGCGAAAGAGGAACGAAACAGACTGGGACAGAGCTAATTACAGACTGGGACAGAGCTGAATAATGGATTGTTTGAAAAAATCTTTTTGTAAATAAACAACAATAAAAAATATGAATTTTGGATGAACTGTACCTTTAATATGATCTCAGATTTGAATGGTTGGCAGTGACATTTGTATTGGTCCTTATCTAGGACGTCCCATGCTATTTTGGGTTGAAATGCCATTCCAAACAGCGTATTTTACTATTACAAGCAGTGTATTTTAACCAAAAGGTCTAATACCTCTTAGCAGACAGGTTTCTTTGGGAGTTGAGAGAGAGAGGGCTAAGGGGGGTTTATTGGGTCATTGCAAGCCAAAGGGCAATGGCTGTCATTTGCTGCAGGAAAAATTACTGCAAGTGTCACTTTGTTGCATTCTCAATGATCTCTTGATGGGTGAGATCATTGAGAATGCAGGATATGAGAAGCTGGAATGCAGGATTGAGAAGCTGGATATTGCTGAATAGCTTGTTCAGATGGAGTCTTGGGTATCAAAAGGGAATAACATTAGGCTATTCATTAGTGTCTCAGTGCTCAGGACAAGGATAGAGATTGACATGAGTTTGGTACTCGAGGCCTCTTGTCTCTGCATTTAGCCTAGTCTGGGATATTAGTCTTTTTTTTTTTTTGTTGAAGTTTAGTTGTTTTAGTGAGGCTAGACACAGGCCGTAGGCCTACTTAGAAAAAATGCTTATGATTTTGTAAATTGTTAATTCTTTTAATGTGGCTTAAAACCAAAATGTTCCCTGAGCAGTGCGGTTGTTTGGCTTTGGAACTACCACTAAATCAATGTTAACTATTGCTGTTCACAAAACGCAACCGCAAAGCAATGAGAATAACATTTCCCTGCGCATCGTGACGTTTCACCTCTCGCTCTGCTGCAAATAATATAGCCTAGTTATTTGAAACAGCCTTCCCTACGTAGCAAAGCGTGTTTCAACGTTTAATATGCATTGGGAGAACATGTCTGTCCATACATTTTAATGTGCATTATCTAATTAGGAAATATGGTTGGAAATGGCAAAATTCGAATTACAATATTAAAAATATTTTACACGCTTGTTTTTTTTCTTTTGTCGATCAGAGTTGATGCAACAGATAAGTGACTGAAACGTGTTTGTCTATTAAATAATAATGTTGCGAAATTACATTACTGTGCATAGCAAAACCATTCTAAACTAGGGTTAAACCTACTGAAATTAAGAAAACAAGTTTCAGTAAATGACCTGTGCCTATAGCTTTCTCCCATGCGCTAGACACCCTTACTGATGGTACTGGACACAATTTGCATGGTATTTGTTGAGAAGTTTGTAACATTGGCCTAAAAAGTCCTTATTAAGACTGGAAACATATGATTTTGGAATCTTAATATTGTGCAAAAAGATTAAAAGATTGTTTATAAAATAATTGCGACCTAGCTCAAATAATTGCGACAGCCCTAGTCTCACGTTTTAAAGTTGACCTTTTCTAACATTTCCTCCATAGACGGCTCATGGGCTTCATGCCCAAGCCAACAAGCTGTCATTGGAGATGTTAAAAAAAGCTCTACTTTAAAATCTGCGACTGATGTTTATCACTCAATGTACAGTATGTACAACAGTTGATTATACACTGCACAAAAAGTTTAAGGGAACACTTAAATCACACATTTTCTAGATGATTTAAATATGTTAAAGATCAAAATCTTTACTGCACATAGTGTAGTAAAATGAGGTAATAACGTTCAATGGAAACCAAAATCACCAACCGATTGGGAGCTGGATTCAAACTCATATGGGAAATCTAAGAAACCAATTGAAATCACAGGCTGTTCCAACTTGCCTGAATTTCATCACGGCAGCTTGTAATGTGATTCAGTAGTGTGTTTGGACCCACGTGCCTGTATGCACACCCGACAACATCTGGGCATCCTCCTGATGAGACGTCCTGGATCAGGGTGTCAGTGAGCTCCTGGACAGTCTGTGGCGCTACTTGGTGACGTCGGATACACTGATACATAACGTCCCAGAGGTTCTCAATTGGATTCAGGTCTGGGGAATGTGAGGGCCAGTCAATGGCATCAATGCCTTTGTCATCCAGGAACTGCCTACACATTCTGGCCACATAGGCCGGGCATTATCCTGCATGAGGAGGAACCCAGGTCCCACTGCACCAGCGTAAGGGCCCTCATGCCACTCTCATATGGAGTTTTGTCAGAAACATGCACACCAGTAGCCCGCTGGTGGTCGTTTTGTAGGGCTCTGGGAGTGCTCCTGCTGTTCCTCCTCGCACAAAGGAGCAGGTACCAGTCCTGCTGCTGGGTTGATGCCTTTTTACGGCCCTGTCCAGCTCTCGCTATGTAACGGCCCGTCTCCTGGTATCTCCTCCATGCTCTTGAGACTGTACTGGGAGACACAGCAAACCTTCTTGCAATGGCATGCATGGATGTGCCATCCTGTAGGAGATGGACTACCTGTGTAACCTGAATGGGTTGCAGGTTCCACCTCATGCTACCCGTAGTGACAAGGACCCTAGCAAAACGCAAAACTAGAAAAGAATCACCTGCAAATCATTCCCTTTTTGGGGCTTGTCTTGCTGTTGCCTCCCCAGTGCACCTGTTGTCACTTTCATTTTCTCCAAACCAGGGGACATTGATTTGCAATTGCCTATGCTTCCTAACTGGAAAGATCCTGTGTGTGCGTTTAGGTGTATGTCAAATTAGAAATTACATGTAATAAACTGTAAAATACAGAGCAGGATTAACAGTAAATATGAATTAAATTACCAAAGATCAAGGTTGTGACAACTCTATGCTACTTGGCCACAGGGAAAATGCAGCTGTGCAGCGCCGACAAACTACGTATATCCCTTTTGTTGCTGTTGTAATCTACAGATTTTTTAAAATGTTTGTCTTTCAAGCTAACTGCGTTTATACATCAGTTATTTGTATTTTGATGACTTTCACCGTGCCAACATCTACCAGGCACAAGGTTAGCAGAAATATGCAAGAGTCAGAACTCTGCTTTGCCAGAAATCACGGAGCAGATTACATAAAGCAGCGAAGCACACCAAACAGAATCGTCTTCATTTCTATGGTTGGCACACAAACACAACGGTAATCCCCAAAAAACATTCCAAAGGGTAACACTGTACATAAATAACAAAATGACGCCTAAAACAATGCTCTTTCACCTTATCAATTACAACAAACATAAACATTAATAAAATGAACAGCTGCAAAGCATGCTGGGATATCGATAATAAAAAAGAAATACTCCGTATTTATACAGTTTATTTTTGTAAACAGCGAATCAAAGTCAATGCCAGCTTTAGTTCCAGACTCCTAGTGTAATCATGTGCATCGTTTGTCTATAGGTGACATGAATAAGCTATAGAAAAACCAAGAGGAGTTTTGGGAAAAATACAATGTACATTTCTCCAAGTGAATAGGCTACAAAAATGTTGCGTCTTTGTGTATTTCTCCCGGGGGTTCTAGTGGGGCTAACGAGAATTTCAATGCCGACGTATTTGTATATAGTTTCTTGTATTTTGATGACTCACGCTGTGCCATCATCTTCCAGCCACAAGGGTAGCAGAAATATGCAACCATCAGAGCTCTGCTTTCAGAAATCACAACATTTAACTTGAAGCAGCGAAGCACACCAAACAGAATTGTCTTAATTTCTATGGTTGGCACACAAACACGACCATAATCCCCAAAAAACATTCCGAAGTGTAACACTGTACATAAATTATAAGATGGCACAAAAAACAAATCTGTCACCTTCCTATCGATTACAACAAACATAAACATTCACAAATAAACAGCCGCAAAGCATGTTTGGGATATCGATAACAAAAGACTCCTTATTTATACAGTTTATTTTTGTAAACGGCAAATCAGAGTCAATGCCAGCGTATAGTCCCTGAATCCTAGTTTAAGCATGTGCATCGTTTGTCTATAGGTGACATGTGCGTTTTTCTATAGCTTGTTCGTGTTTAGGCTCCTAGTGAATAGGCTACAAAAACGGCATGTCTTTGCAGGTCCCGGGGCTTCTAGTGGGGCTAACGAGTCGGGGTTTCTAGTGGGGCTAATGATTTGAATGTCAGTATACAGTTGTGCTTGTAAGTTTGCATACCCTGGCAGAAATTGTGGAATTTTGGCATTGATTTTGAAAATATGACTGATCACGCAAAAAAACTTATATTTAAGGAGAGTGATCATATGAAGCCATTTATTATCACAGTTGTTTGGCTCCTTTTTAAATCGTAATGATAACAGTAGTGATGGGAAGTTCGACTCTTTCTACTGACTCGGATCTTGTCGAGTCATTTGAGTCAGTAATGCCAACAGCCCCCCCCCCAGCCCCCCC
>JACXGI010002322.1:53436-75410 GCA_016801175.1 Esox masquinongy | reverse complement strand
CATCAAAGGAGAGGTCAGGGTCAAGGGTAACGCCGAGGTTTCTTACAGTTTTTTGGGATACAACCATGCAGCCGTCGAGGTTCACAGTGAGATCTGCCAACAAAGCTCTTTGTTTCTTGGGTCCTAAAACGAGCATTTCTGTTTTTCTTGAGTTTAAAAGCAAGAAGTTCTCTGTCATCCACTTCCTAATATCTGAAACCCATGCTTCCAAAGTAGCTAATTTTGGGGCTTCTACATGCTTCATTGAAATATATAACTGTGTGTCATCAGCATAACAGTAAAAATTGACATTGTGATTCCGGATTACATCACCCAGAGGCAGCATATATAGTGCTATTATTAGCACTACCTTGTTTAACTTTTCTCAGCCTGGAACGAGTCACTGTGGCAATAGGTAAAACTACTCTGGCTATGCTATCGACAGACTCCACTATGCTAGCAGGCTGGCTAACAGCCTGCGTCCTGACCTGCACCCTATTTCATGGTGAGACTATAGGAGTGAGACTCCTGTCAATGTTCCTAGATAAAAGAAGAGCACCACTCCAGCTAGGATGGAGTCCGTCGCTCTTCAGCAGATCAGGCCTGGCCCTATTTCTGGGAGAGTCCCAGAAAGAGAGCCAGTTATCTACAAACTCTACCTCCTGCGACGGGCAGAACTCCGTTTTCAGCCAGCGATTGAGTTGCGCAAGTCTGCTGTAGAGCTCGTCACTACCCCTAGCTGGGAGGGGGCCAGAGACAATTACTCGATGCCGACACATCTTTCTAGCTAGTTTACACGCTGATGCTATGTTCTGCTTCGTAACCAAATGATATAGCTTCAGGGACAGCTGCTCTACCAGCCACATCCTTTAGTTTTGCAATTTTTCCATTTTGTGATTCATTAATAGTTTTAAATGCCTTTTTTCATCATAACTTGTCAATTAAAAACAGGGGTTAGTGATTCTACTCTTTACATAAGAGTCATGCTGAATTATATTTGTAAGACATTGAATATTTAAACAGCATAGCGTATGCATAGATCTAAAGAAGGGTGATAAGAAGGAAAGGAAAAATGCTGAGCAGAGTATCCCCAGAACACTCGCCTTAGAGCTACCACACCAAATTTGGAACAGGACAGCAGCAACTCAAAAATGTTGTAAACCTGCACTGTGCTCAAGCCAAATGATGCATGCTCCATTCCATTTCCACTCCGCACATATACTCTGGCGGTGGAAAATTGTTGGGGTTGGCCTGTCAGCATGGATGTCATTTGTACATTTCTCCAATCCTATTAATAAAAGCGCTACATTCTTTTTAAAACATTTTTACAGTATAATAATGTGAAAACTGCTGGTCAATCTCCGTGGGCCAGTCTTGGTGCAGAACCTGTAATCTTCAGAGCCTTGTAAGCATAGCTTTGCAACTTTCTACTACTACTAGAAAAAAAACCAAATCCACGCTTTTGTTATTTCTAGATTAGACTACTGCAATGCTCTTCTGTCCGGTTACCCTGAAAAATAAATAAATAAACTTCAACTAGTGCTGAACAAGGCTGCTAGAATCCTAACTAAAAAATGTGGACACATTACTCCAGTACTAGCCTCTTTACACTGGCTGCCTATTAGGGTTAGGGCTGATTTTAAGGTTTTAATGTTTTACCTATAAAGCAATACACGGACTTGCTCCTACCTACCTTGCTGAAATGATCCAGCCATACATAACTACACGTAACCTAACATTGCAAGATGCTGGTCTTATAATTGTACCTAGAATTTCCAAACAGTCGGAGGCAGGGCTTTCAAATATAGAGCCTCACTAATGTGGAATGATCTTCCAATTGAGGTTAGAAATGCAGACTCAGTGCAAACTTTCAAGTGTCTACTACAGGCTCATCTCTTCAGCATGTTCTAAGATTAAGTGCAGTCTGGCCCAGGGGTGTGAATGTGAACGTAAAAGCTTGATACTATCCACCCTTGCTGTCTTGCCAGGTGGGCTCTCATCGCCACTGGGATGCCCTCTCTGTCAAGACACAACCTGAAAAGGGGCCTCAAGTTGGCTAAAAATAATTATTGTCAATTTTTGTGCACTCCTCTATTTGCACTTCTGGTTAGATGCAAACTACATTTCATTGTACTGTACTTGTACTGTTCAATGACAATAAAGTTGAATCTAATCTAACACTTTGTGGATCTCAGTACTTGTACTCTGTGTTCTGGAACTTGTTCCTGTATATACGATTGAACATGAAATAATTAATTGTTATACTAACGACTGAAGAACCTTGTTTTAATCCGAAATATCCTGGTACTGGGTAAAGTTTATAGACATTATAAACTTCCATTTGATTACTTACCATTTACACTCAGCGTATATGTAAGTTTAACAGCAATGTTTGGGTTTAGTTTCCCTAGCACTGTTTACAATGCAAACTACAATGCAACATGTTTTGTGTTGTAACACAAATTCCATCCAGTCTTAGAAGTAAAATTAGCATTCATTCTAAAATATCTAAAACACATTATTTAAAATACATGTTTTGTCATTTTCTCACACATTCTGTATGCCAGTTTGCCTGCATGCTTGATTAAACATAAACACTGGTCTTGGTAAGATAATTATTCCTGTTCTCACTATTTCTTTATGGTTGTATAGGCCTAGTAGTAAATGAAAAAAATCTGTAGTAATAGCTAATGAATGTAATTGTTATGTGGTTAGGTTTAGATGAAGCTTGTTAACAGGCATTAACTGTTGCCTTTTTGTGCACACACTGCTATGCAGCAAGGTAACCTAGGTTTGTCCGTGGCTGCTAGGATATACTGTATGGAAGAAAGTTTGTTTCCATTGGCCTGATGCCCGTTCAGTTTGATATTTTCAGATTAACTCAAAAAACGTAGGCCTGAAAACAAAGGAATAAGCTTAAAAGGTAACCCCCCAGCTAAGACATTACGTAAACATGACCAACCTTGACATTACCTTCTCAAAACTTTGTGGCAACGTTATTCCGAAGGTAATTGCATGACCACATAATTGGTAATCTTCCTTACCTCCTCAGTACGTCGCAGGAGCGTAATTACACGACGTACTGACAAGGTAACTACTTACGTACCGGTTTGGTAACGATCTCACGTAACTCCAACGTTATCTGAAGGAAATTAATGGCAACATAATTGGTAATCTTCCTTACCTGCTCAGGATGTAGCAGATACATTGTCAGTACGTCCTGTAATTACGTAACAACTTTCGTACCAGCTTGGTAACGATCTTACGTAACTACAACCGGGAAAAATTAACTCCTATTTTCGTTGCTACAACATACTTTGCTTACAATGTCATTACTGCCACCACATCGGAAACCACGTATTCCAAATATTTCAAAGTTCACCTGAAGATCTTCAGCGTCACAAGAATTCTCCAATCACCGCAATTCAGACCAATTCAAATAGTTCTATATAATCTCCCACAACACAGACGGAATGCGTACACAAATTGTAAACTCTGCACACGCAGATGTGCCACAGATCGAGCGTCCCGCCATTTCTTGTTCGTTATAGTTTGTACTCCTAAATAGTCATCAGAAGTTTACAGTATCTCAGCAGACGTAACTGGTGGCTATAGCACGTTTTACTCCAGTTTAAGATATTTCTGATTTATGTTCTGATTTAGTCATGTCTGTGAGTTTTCACCAGTACTCTTCTGCTACTGTGGTTAGCCTACATTAGTAGTTATTGCTATTTAGAAATGTTATAATCGTTGATGTTAATCATACTTTCATTTTCTAATCCAGCAATTTTCCAATTTAGTTATTATCTAATTTAGTCGTGTAGCCTAGATTATACTGTAATATACCTAGCTAACTACTGCAGGTAGCGCAAGTTTACTTTTAAGGTATACCTGGCTAACTAGCTACTGCAGCTAGCAAACTGTACTGTACGACTACGTTAAACAAACATCACTTTAGTTTGTTAAGCCGACATCATTTCTGGAGCACCGTCATCATTTCTGGACAAGGAATCTCAGGTAAGCGTATTTAACTTCTTTACAAAGCAGATAGGTCTGTCATATAGCTAAAATCACTTTGGTAGTTCCCATCGAATTACAGTACTGTCTAGCAAGCCAACTAACGTTAGCTCAAACGTTAGCAAGCTACAGTACAGTAAGTCAACTACTAACTAGCTTGGTTTGTAACTTTTTTCAAACATAGATGAACATCGAGTCACCTCACAAGTACTCAAATGTAAAGATTTTTACTATGAGTTCCACAAGTAATGATTCAACAAGATTTGACAAAATTGTAAAAGTGTTATAAATAAATTATGAACGAATTGAATCAAATGGTTGACACTGTTTTATATTGTTTTTAAACTGGTTTTCATTGTCCATGTCCAGGTGCAGCAACGGGTCCAACGGTAGAGGAAGGTGAAGATAGAATTGAAGACCACTCAGACTCATTTCTGACAACAAGGAAGAGTAAAGTGTCCGTCTTTGCTTGTGTGATTGTATTTTGTCAGTTGGATAATATTAATTGTTTATTTCAATTTATCGTTAATTTTTTCTTATCTTCACGATTTCACAATTCTTCACCATTTGAAAAGAAAAGAACCCAATGAAGAGTAAAGCATTCATATTTTGGCTTGTGTTCTTATATTTTAATTATTTGTAAAATGGCCAGTATGATAATATTTATAAATTTGATCAGTTGATAGCTGGAACAAAAATGTCAATGATTGGAGAAGGATAGAACTCTACTAGCGGGAAAAAAACCTGTTTTTTATGGCAATTGCCATGTTAAGTAGATGAGATTTGCTACTTTATCCTTCTTTGATGGTTATGAAGTCCCACACAGTTCTGATTTTAATTAATGTGCTGTTGACCAACTTGTGAGTGTGAGGTGGGTGATAAATAAAATATTTTTTAAATTACATAAATGTTCTGGTTTGTTGGAAAATGTATATACTTTTTTGGCTCTTGTATATTACAGGATATGTCATGTAATTTGCTAGGAGAAAATGTCGGGATTGATGATCTAACAGCATTGTCATTATAATATCTGGGAAGGGGTTGATAAAATAAATGTATAATATTTATACATAATAACTCACTGTAAAACTAAACGTCAGTGTAGAACCCTGCTGAAATGTGTTGTGCACATTTAAGATTTCATGGAATAGTTGGAGCAGGTAAACACAAGGTTGGAGAAAACTGTCAAGATGTTGACTGGACAGAAATGAACTTAGCTGTAGATATTCTAGCTGTACGTATGGATATAAAAAATGTAAGAGGAAAAGGGCAATGAATGGTTAACTGGATAGGATGCCTGGGATTCGCGATAACCAACCGACAACCTTAGAAATACCACGTTGCTACGACATGCTAGCGACCAACTGACAATGTCAATTAGTTACGTCGTAGCGACAACGAGAAAACTTTCACTTTTCTGGTTGTGACAAAGTAGCTGACAACGTTGCTGCTACCTAATTTCGGTCGCCAGATAACGTCGTAACAACATTGTGACAACGAAAAATTGTTAGCTGGGCCTACATCTCGAATTGCTATTTGACATTTGCCTTACATTAACCTTTAAAACACCTCAATTATTGCCCAACGCGTGAGTGAAGGAAAACCTCCACAAGGGGTCAGAGAAGGACTTCGTGGTGCTGATGGACAGCTCAGTCATAACACTATATCAGTCTTAAAAGGCTTACATGACGCCACGCTTCGACTGAATGTGCCGAATAACAAAAGCGTAAGCTTTTTAAAAGTTCATCGCTTTTCAAGGCTATGCTAAATCAGGTGAAACAGTGATACAAGTGATATAAGCTGGAGATATACAGCTGTTTGTTGCAAGATACGCTCAACGCGCACCTCCCACATAATAATGACACATAATTATGACACACTTCATTGTGACGTTATCATAGGGGATTTGCGCCCGCTATAAATTCATTCTGTGCAGCTTTTGAAAAACAAATAGCAACACAACGAAAGACCAAGAAACATTATTATCCGCAGATGAAAGTTTTACAATTAGTGTTGGAGCCATTTCATGGGCAACCAGCGTGTGGCGCTGGGAGTGGGAAAAGTTTATTTTAATGTGGCCTAATTGGGTCAGCTGTGTTGCGCACCGCAAGGTCACAGTTTTTTTTTTTTTTTACCGTGGTCACGTGTCTGATAACGTGGTAGGATTAAGAGGAACTATTTGTTTGTTTGATTGTGTTGCTGTTTACTTAAAATAAACGGATTGTCATATCCAACTTTAATTTTGAACTCTTGGACAACAAGTTATTCCTTGGCAATTGTTTGTACAAAACACGTATCTACAACAATGCCACGCGTTAATTGATGATCAAACAAAGGAACAAATGTGCGCCAACAACTAGTCTAATACGATTTAGATATCGGAATGTAGGGCAGATTAATAATATGTAAGTATGAGACTACCTAGCCAAAGTGAAATGAAAAGAAAAATCAGCGCAAAGATATTGACCAACCACAATCGAATAAGGTTAGTAACCAGCACTTGGCTTGGGATAAAATAAATGCAGGAACTGAAAAATCGCACATTAGACTATGTTCATCGAGATGTATGGGGTAATGAGGCTTTTTCCATTAAAGTAGCCTATCCCAGATCTATTTTTTCTAAGGGACCAGAACAATTCGAAGTTCCGTTCCAGCCCATGTCAGAGTCTGAATCTCAAATCTCATACTTGCACACTATTATGCCAGATATGTATGGGAGAAGATTAGTACATCTCAAACCATAATACGCTGAAAATACTATACCAAAAGTTCCCGGATGGTCTACTATTTCTGGTGGGTTTTCGAAGTATGCATCCGTGCATGCTTTTTGGGGTAATAGACCACAATCCACTAAAAGAGGAGGGGTTTACACGATTCTCAAAGTCTTATTGTCACCTATATCGATAGTTAATGTATCAATTTTATTCATGAATGAAAGAAAAACGAACGTTGTTGTGTCATAAAATTAAATAGCGTTGGCAATGGAAAGTTAGTTTTCAGTCTCGCTAGCAATTGCTCAATTCTCATGACCATTCCAAGTAGTAAGATACTAGTAGGCCTATTACTGGCTAATAAGCTATTAAAACGGCCAGTGGCAAAAGCCATACAGTTCATAGATGTGATTTGTGGTGGAAGTAAACTTCATAAGAAACGTTAGTCAGTTTAACACAATGCTTAAGTGGTGCCTAGCTAAATACTCAAACTTGACGTTAATGCGGGACAAAAACATGTAATGTTTACATACAATTTTATGATGAGGAAGTATGGCCCAATTGGTCTCAATACTGGCATACTAGCTTTTTTGCCATTTACCTTGGCACTAGGTACAAGGTATTTTGCACTGTTATCGTTGTACTACTCAGTTGTGTTTCAATTTGACTGTACAGCCATCTGACCTAGAAGTTAATCCTTAATGTTGTTGTATAACCCACAGTAAAGCAAGGCATGAACATCAGTTTCAGTAGATACATTGTTACAAAAGATACATGAAGTTGATCTGAGGAGTGGATGTGAGGTGTGTATAAAACCTGTCTCGGGTGGTCAGGAAGGCAGGGCTGGCTGTAGATGTGTTTTAAAGGCTGGTGAATCTCTGTACCTCTCAGATCAGCACTCATTCCCTTCACCTTCTGAAGAGCCTCATCCAAATCTCTTCTGCACATTTGGGACTGTGTGTTTGGGTGGGTGTGTGTGTATGTGTGTTTACCCTGGCACTGCCAATGCGGTCCTGTGCGCCAGGCCCTGAGTGAATGTTGTAACCCATGCTGCCAGAGCGATCCACCAAAAAAAGAAATTCACCACGGGCGATCATCGATGACATCACATCCTTGGGGAACTCTGGGTAGAGACTCAGCATAACCACTGGGTCACCCATCAAAGTGCCTGAAAGAAAAAGATAAACCAGTCTTTCTAGTTTTTGTCAATCTCTGCTGTGAAAGGTTCGGACAATCTGGCAACCTTAGTATCCTGGTCTTTCTATTTCTCTACCATATATCACTTTTCCTTCTCCCACCATGTGGCTCTGTAAACAAGACCAAGGTAGTAGCTTAGACTACTCACTGATCCCATACACAAATCTACAAGGGAACACCGAGTACCTTCCCCCACTCACCTGGCTTGGCAGAAGTCTGTGGTGCCTCTACTATAGCGGTAGGCTTATGGGCATCTTGGTAATACACCAACAGCTCAACGTCCCGGTCAAACTTATGACCTGCAGCCAGGCTGACCTGTAGTCACAACGACACCCACATGAAGAGAGAGCAGTCTGAGAGGGAACTGAACAACTATGAGGGATTCTGAATGTTCATAGTGCTAGTGAGAGAGAGACATACGGTTAATGCATAAGTACTTATACGGACTATATATGTACATTGACAGACAAACAGAGACAGACAGACATAGACAGACAAACAGAGACAGACAGACATAGATAGACAAACAGAGACAGACAGACATAGACAGACAAACAGAGACAGACAGACATAGACAGACAGACATCGACAGTACCGTGGCTTGAGTTTTCTTTGTGTTCAGGTAGTTGAGTGGTTCCAAGGGACAGTTGGACTCTACTTTAGAGATGGGATGGGGGGAGGTCACGTGGGCCCTGAGGGACAGACTGTAGGGTACAGAGCCAGCAGGCACAGAGGACACCTGGGTACCGGCAGCACTGTCTGGCCCTGAGAGAGAAGGGGTGAGGGAGGGCGGCAGGAAGGAAGGAAGATAGAGAGAGAGACCTACCAATTAACATGTTTATGTTCCAGCCCAGTACTAACATATCTTTCAACTAATCAAAAAGTGACCAAGGCTGTGATAAATTCAATCAGGTGTGTTAAAGCTGGACTAGAACTAAAGCCTGTGCTTCATCACTCTGTGTCTCCAAGAGCAGGACTGTTTTTAAACTACTTTGCTGCTTCCTGCTCTCTGTTGTTCCACTGCCTATGACATATAACTGGCTTGTGTCTATACAGGTGCACATGTTCTTACCCTGGGGTTTGTAGTGGGGGTTGAGGACAGCCGGCAGGCAGAGCCTCAGTCCATCATCAGCCTGCACAGCCAGCTCCGTCACATAGTCCAGGCTAATGGAGGCCTTCTCCCCTGGGGGCAGAATCTACATGGAATCATGTAGAAACCAAAAATACATTTCATTTTGTAGATTCTTCTAAGGAGCCAACTTTTACCTCCATGACAGCTTTGCACACTTTTTGCATTCTCTCAACCAGCTGCATCTGGTAGTCACCTGGAATGCATTTCAATGAACAGGTGTGCCTTGTTAAAAGTAAAGTTGTGGAATTCCTTTCGTTCTAAATGTGTCATAATGCTTCCAATGTTGATATTGCCTACAATTAGGCCTGTTTATTAAAACATTTGGCACAGCGTTGGGCACAGTATGAAAGCGTGACATTTCTGAAATGTAATTAGCCAGTGGAAAACGTGTATTGCACACATGTTGTTGTTTAATTCACATAGATGTAAACATCAGTTTGAAATTAAGAACAAGGGAAGAACAGAAGATTCAAAAGCATTTGATAGTTAAGAAATTAGGGTATACCCACGTCTCCAGGCACCATACCGCGGTCTTTGCCTGTGCGTATATATTGGGATGAAAATCCTCCTTTCCAACTAAGATAGTCTTATGAGACTATTGTCACACAGATAATTTTGTCTAGTCTTGTTTTTTGTAAACAAAATTAAAAGTATTATTCTTTTTGTTTTAATTTTTTCTGGTTCTATTTAGTCAGTTATCGTCTTGTCAACTGCCACTGAGAAACAGTTATTTAACGATTATCTATGAAGGTAAAACAGCGAAATACGTTTTTAGTCGTAAAAATCTTGTATGACTCTCAGATAATAGCTAACCAACACTCTAAATTCTCTTGTATAACTCTCAAATTACTGTTCTATGACCACTATCAAATAATAAGCTTTTTTTTATGACTCTCTTGACTAACTTGCTCTTTCAAATAATTCTTTCTAATTTCCATTCGCATGCATGTGACTCAAGGTGTCCCCCAGGGCTCAGTACTTGGTCCCCTACTCTTCATCTACATCCTTCCCCTTGGTCAAATCCTCCGTCACTTCAACCTTAATTTATACTGCTATGCTGATGATAGACAAATATATCTAGCCAACAAATCTCTTACAAACCCAGCTGTGACTCATTTTCAATCCTGCCTGACTGCAATAAAATCATGGATGAAACATCCTCAAAGTAAACAGTGACAAAGCAGAGCTCATACTCATTGGAACCAAATCCACCCTCACCAAAACTGGCACTTTCACTCTCAGCATCAATGACACCGTTGTTTCTCCATCCCCCAACACACAAAACCTACTCACTCACACCACAAGTCCTGGCAGCATATCACCTCTATCATCTGTGAGTTACACTGGCTTCCAATGTATCAACTACAAGATCCTCCTACTGAAATAAAAAGCCCTAAACAATATCGGCCCTGCCTACCTCTCTGACCTTCTTCTTCCAAATCTAACTACACACTCAATTTGTTCCGGTACTACCTCATAATCCCCAAGTCCAAGCTCAAAGGCTTGGTGACAGGACATTCTGCAGGGGTGGTCCCAAGCTCTGGAACTCTCTCCCCAAAACCATCCGTGACTCTGAGAATATCCCCATCTTCCAGCAACGCCTCAAGACTCATCCGTTCAAAATCGCTTACCCATAGCCATGCCCAATCCCACTCTCTCTGTTTTCTTTCTGTTTTCTTATGGTATTTGTTGTTTGTTTCAGTTTCATGTTCATTTTTGTAAAGCGTCTTTGGATCCGTGAAAAGCGCTATATAAATAAAATGCATTATTATTACTATGATGCAAAACTCAAACTCCTATTGACAAACCTCAAAGTGACTGGACTTTGTGTCAACCTTTTATGCACGCAGTTTCAATACAGCCATTCTGAAAATGACACCTGTTGTGTCTGGTTGGAACTCAAAGGTGATTTTGTGACTTGCGAAGCTTCGAACGTCATTGGTCACATGGTGTTGTACTTTGAAACAAGCTTCTGGTACACCACATCGAAACAGTAGACATCGGAAAACTGAATGGTGCTTCGGAGCTTCACGTTCATGCGTCCTACCCCTACCTTTTGGTACTTCTGCTCTGCTCTATCCGACTTCTATGTACTGACCTTCTGCCTGCCCTACTATTACATGTCAGCCTACTCCCTGGGTTTTCTTGGATTTTGAATAAACATTTTGCGCTCTGCACTTGGGTCCAACCACCTCTTTGTTGCACTGTGTGCATTCATTACAAAAACACACCTCCAAGTTGTGGAAAAGCTTTTTGACCAAGGAGGAGAGTGATGGTGCTGCATCAGATGACCTGGCCTCCACAATCACCCAACCTCAACCCAACTGAGATGGTTTGGGAGTTGGATCACAGAGTGAAGGAAAAGCAGCATAAAGTTCTCAGCATATGTGGGAACTCCATCACGACTGTTGGAAAAATATTCCAGGTGAGTACCTCTTGAGTGAATGCCAAGAGTGTGTATATGTCAAGGCAAAGGATGGCTACACAAGAATCTAAAAAATTAATGTATTTTGATTTGTGTAACATCTTGTTGGTTACTACATGATTCTGCATGTGTTATTTCATACTATTGATCTCTTCACTATTATTCTACAATGTGGAAAATAGTAAAACATAGAGAAATACCCTTGAATGAGTATGTGTCCAAACTTTTGACCGGTACTGGATTTATATCATTAATATCATTTGACTGAATGGTTAGTCAATCGAGTTCAGTTGGCTGGTAACACTTTGCCACAAGATTCGTACTAACATTTCATTACTTGGTATCAACCCAAATCCTGCTCTTACCAATACACTTATATATTTTAGAATATCATTAATGAAAGATGATATTAACAGTTGCATATGCTGATTTGTAATTTCCCCTCACCTTTTGTTTCTCCTGAACTTCACCCACCACCTCAGTCTGTCCAATGTTGGCACTGAACCTACAGACAGCAGCCTCTCCTGGTAAAGGGAAAACAAAGACGGCCTCCAGAGGGCTCTCCTCCTGGTTTCATACTGCAGAATGGAGCTCACAGTGGCCACATGCCCCTGCACACTCACCTCCACAGCAATGCCCTTCAGAGGCACTGAGATGGAAAAGAGAATTGGGGTCAGTGATTAAATATGACAATGTTTGCTCTCCACTTATAGATAGTTAAGATGGGAGTGCCCAAATGGTGCAAGCAAAGTCAGAGCCTCACAGTTTAGCTGCGTTACTGCGGACAGAAGTCTAAATCCTGGTCACAATAAATCAACACCTACGGATGCCTTGCATGTGGTGGTGCAAAATGGCTCAGCATCATAGAGGGTGGGGGTGGACAAGGGTTGCACTGCCTCCTCATACTCAAAGGAATCAAGCATGTATGTCCAGGCCAGTACTTCCTGGTTGAGTGAGCAGTGTGCTAAAAACTAGAATGGCTTGGCGAGATGTGTCCCCACATGTGTCACATTTTTGGGACACTGTCCCAAGAATGCCAGGTGTTACAGCAATGAGGCAAGACAAAAAGTACAAATTAGGCTTCAGAAAATGGATAAGGGTGAAAAACAGAGAAACATTTCTGAAGAAATTTCATAGCTCATTTGAAGAAATAATCTATTTCATATAAAATTTACTTCATATATTCGGTAATGTTTAGAAACATCTCTTTAGAAAAATACCAACAATAAATCGGAGTTCATGTCTGAGGGAGTAAATACACAGGCATGCGAGGTAAATCATTTCTGCTTTCAAACGGTACCTGGTTCCTTCTGTAGAGTTACTAATCCGCAGCGGTTCTCCATTTTGGCACCTGTTTGGTGAAGTCAGGAGTCATAGTATTGTCCTCTTACTGAAACAAGCCTGCTATTTTACAGAACTTCAAAGATGTTAATTTGTGTGTAGTATAACACTAAACAGTCAACAATTATAATGTTAGGCATAGATTATTACTACAGACAATAGGTTGAGAGCTGGCCCAACATGAAATGGCTGCTGATCCAGCGTTCCCCTGCCGTTTACTTCTATACTAGACTATAGATCCATAAGGTTCTGTATACATATATACATTTTATACATAGCTGGCCATGAGTGGATGTTGCAAGAGCTGTTGAAAACTGGTGCAAGAGCAATTTCACTGGCTTTTTACAGGTCGCAAAAAACAAGGATTAATATGCAGTTTAGGTTACACTTAAACTTAAAATCAATTATTTCCATTCCAAAGTCTACTAGAATTTATCGACCAGTTGCAACCCATCAGTGACGCAGGGCTACTTAACAGTCCTGTTGAGCCAAAACACTACATATTTGTACTTTAATCTATAAGTTACTTCGAGTACCCCGGTGTCCCAGTTTGAAACAGTCCCCCATTAGAAAGGCAAGCTGTAACCCAATAGGTGTCATTAAATCAATTTATCAAATGTACTTTATAAACCCTTTTTGCATCAGCAGTTACACAGTGCTTTTACAGATACCAAGCCTGAAACCCAAAGCGCAAGCAACAAGAGTTAATAGCTGATTAATATCATTGTAGTGGCTATCTTAACTCTTCATAATTCTTAACTTTATCTGAACTTACTTATATAATCATAACCACATTGTATGAACGACGTAAGACAGTTTTACGCGTTGAGTTGGCCCGGAAAGAACCAACGACGGTAAAACAACCGTGTTGCTCCGCCGTCCACACTGGTTTATTTTACACTTTTTCAGCTTCTTTCAAACCTTCAAAATAAAGGTTCCAATACGGAAGTCACACTGAAATACCAAAATAAACACAAGAATGAAAGAGTAACAAATGTTATAAAATAAACAAATCTGCTACTAATAAATGGCGCTTACATTCCAGCCCCTAATTGTTACTGGTGCAACATAACAATTACATCTTTAACATTAAAGTGTCATTTATCTCAGAATTCAAGATTTATCACTTACTCAAACAGAAACTTGTATTAATCTCTTAACCTTAACAGTATGTTTCAAATCTACATTCAAGTATACTCAAAATGCACTTTTAACATGTATCAAAGTCTTGCCTTATACAAAAGTATACTTATGGCACATATGACATGAAATGTCCTCACTTAGCCTACTCTTCCATCTCAAGCAACACACACAATTTATGGATTGGCCTTTCCAAAATGCTAGATTTCGTTTTGCAAATACACATCTGACAAGTCCCTTTGAATCACAAACTGTCCTTTCAACCATTCCCATCAACTAGGAACTTCTTGGTGCACTGTCATCAACTATAAGGACAACATCTCCTGGTTTCAGATTTCTCCTTGTTAGTCCACTTTTGCCTCTCTTGCAGCAGTGGCAAGTACTCTTTAGTCCAACATTTCCAAAAGATGTCAGACAGGTACTGCACCTGTTTCCACCTCCTCTTGCCATACAAGTCCTCTCTGTCAAACAGTCCTGGTGGCAGCACAGGCTGGCCTTTAAGGAGAAGCAAATAGTTAAGAGAGAGTGCCTCCAAATCTTTTGGGTCACTTGACACTCATGTTAACGGCCTGCCATTAACAATCGCCTCAACTTCACACAACAATGTATGAAGGCGTTCATCGTCAAGAGGTTGCTGTTTCAGAATCTGGTAGAGAATTTTCCTTACAGAACATATCTGTCTCTCCCAGATGCCAACAAAATGAGAACCTGCTGGTGGGTTGAAAATTCAGGTAATGCCCTTTTGCAGGAACATTTCTGAGATTTTTGAGTGGTTCTATCATTGAATTGCTTCACGCATTTCTTTCTCTGCTCCCACCAGGTTTGTTCCGTTATCTGATCTCACTACAGACACTTGACCTCTCCAAGCAACAAATCTCCTGAATGCGTTTATGCACAAGTCAGTTTCAAGTGTGTTGGCAACCTCAATGTGAATTGCTCTAACAGTGAGACACATGAACAATACACCATATCTTTTGACTGTACTTCGCCCACATTTCACCTCGAAGGGCCCAAAATAGTCTATGCCCACATTAGTGAATGGCGGCTTATCAGGCGTCAGGCGATCTTGTGGCAAATTTGCCATCCTCTGTTCTCCAGGTTTTGCTGAAACCCTTTTACATGTTACACACTTCGACAATATTATCCTAACAGCAGAGTCTGCTTGTGGGATCCAGAATCTCTCTCTCAGCCAGGATAGCATATAATTTCTCCCACTATGTCCTGTTTCTTTGTGAATATGTCTGAGGATCAACGTGGAGACAATGATCTTTAGGAGGTATCACAGGATGCTTAATGTCTGCTGGCAGTGCAGACTGGTGCAATCTTCCTCCGACCCGTAAAATCCCATCTTGCATAACAAGATCAAGCTTGACAATGTGACTGCTTCCTTTAAGTTTGTCACCTTTCTGAAGAGTTGTAAGTTCATCACTAAAGCTTAGATTTTGACAAAACTTGATTGTCTCAATTTCTGCCGTAACAACATCTTCAGCGGTGAGCAAAGATCCCTTAATGGTTGACTTGAACTGCTGCATTTTGCGTGTAACCATTTCAGTTTTCTTTTCATGACTCAAATGATGACTTGTTTGTGATGTGATAAGCTTGCGATGTGCGCTCAGTCTCTGCAGCAGCTGTTCAAATTTCATCATCCATGAAACTGCCCTTTTTAAACACTGCCACTCTGAATAATAACAAATGAGCTTGTTAAATGGATTCTCACGCATGTTTGTGGCAGTCACACTTACTGCTTCTTTCACTTCAACGTCATATTTCTGTATTTCATTCATGTCTTGTGAAACTGGCCAGTGTTTCCTGTCCATTGTCAAAAACTCTGGCCCACCAATCCAGTTTTGACACTTTGAGAATGTTTCTGCAGGCATTCCTGCAGCATGGTCAGCAGGATTCAACTCTGAGTTAACATACATCCACTGACTTGGCTTGGAGTTGTCTCTGATGAGTGACACTCGGTTTGCAACAAATGTTTTGAATCTCAGATTTTCACTGGCGACGTACTTTAACACTGTAGTACTATCACACCAAAACACACAGATTCTTCAAGCTGCATGTGCAGCTCCTTTCTCATGAGTCGATCCATTTTTACAGCAACAGCAGCCGCTGTTAGCTCCTGCCTCGGAATTGTTATTTGTTTCAACGGTGCCACTCTGGACTTGCCGATGATGAATGAACAGTGAACTTCTCCGTCTTTATTTTTCATGCGAAGGTAGGTAACGACTCCATAACCTTTCTCACTCGCAAGATGTGATGGTTCCAAAACCAGATGGTTTCAGACACCTATTCACAGTAAAACCATGAAGGCTTGTAAGGTCAGAAAGCCACATCAAAGTCCTTTGAGCCAGTTCAGCAGGGATGTCTTCATCCCAGGAGACTATCCTGCCACACAGCTCTTGCAAGATTATCTTTGCTGGAAGGATGACAGGTGACAGAAATCCTAAAGGATCATATATCACACTTACAAATTAGAGGATACCTCGTCTTGTTTGTGGTGTTGGTTTTTCATTTATCCTGACCTTAAATACATCTGACTCAGTACACCAGTTTACTCCTAGTACTCTCTCCACAGGTAATGCATCATGACTGAGATCCAAGTCTTTAACCTCTTTAGCCTTTTCTGTTTCAGGAATGGAGGCAAGAACAACTGTGCTGTTGCTCATCCACTTTGTTAAATTAAATCCTCCACTCTCACAGTGTGTTAAGTCCCTGACCATAGCACATGCTTGGGTTTCATCTGACACTGACAACAGACAGTCAACACTGCTTCAACTGCAGCGGGAGCCATGTTGTCCTTAGCATCTTCAGCCGTCTTCCTCAGCGCAAAGTTTGCACAGCTAGGGGAGGATGTGGCCCCAAACAAGTGAACAACCATTTTGTATTCTTGCAGAGGTTCATTCAAGTTTCCCTCCGGCCACCAGAGGAACCGCAAGAGGTCACTATCCTCAGGTGGTACTCGTACTTGGTGATACATAGCTTCTAGGTCTGACATTAAGGCTACATGGTCTTGTCTGAATCATGTTAAAACCCCGGTTAGTGAGTTAGTTAAATTTGGAACCTGTAAAAGCTCTCCATTTAGTGACGTGCCTTGATATGATGCTGCACTGTCAAAAACTACACAGAGCTTTCCGTTTTGGGGGTGGTAAACCCCGTGATGAGGTATATACCAGACCCTGTCATTTTCAGACTGGGACTCTTCATCTGGTGCCGGAATAGCATAGCTTTTACTCAGTAGGTCGGACATGATGCTTTGATATTCTCTGTGAAACTCTTTATTTTTGACAAGTTTTCTTTTCAAGTTTTCTGCTCTCTGCACAACTACACTGCGGTTGTTAGGCATCATAACATCTCTGTTTTTTAGGGGAAGTCCTATGCTATAGTGACCATCAACCCTCTTTGCTGTTTCATTAACACAGTCCATAAATTGAATGTCTTCTCATGACATTTCCTGTTTTTCCTCACTGGCCTTCTCAGGGAAATCATGATTAAACTGTTGCACCAACAGGTTCTCCACACTAGCAATAGAAATGCGATGCACAGAAACACTCGGAACATTTTCAGATGGAGTGTTGCAACCATCTCCCCAGAGATGACCGTTGATTACCCAGCCCAGGATTGTTCAAACTGCATATGGACCGTTATCCTCACTGTGAATGACTTCCCACGGTTCCATAGCCTTGCACACATCACATCCTATTAAAAGTCCAATGTCTGCATCTATGTGTGGGAGCTGGATTCCTTGCGTATGTGGCCAGTTTTCCAAATCTTCCTGCACTGGAATGTTCTCTTTGGACACAGGAATTTCTTTGTGGGTGTAAATCTCAGTTATGTCAATGTAAATGTTCTCCCTCAAACCACACACCTCTAATCCTTTGATATGGTAGCTTTACTCCAACTTTTCCTGTCCCATCGTGTGAAGCAGGATTTGAGTTTTCTTGCATTCCATGTTGAGCTGTCTCATCAAGTTCTCTGTGCAGAAAGTGGCTTGACTTCCATTATCCATGAATGCATAAGTCTGAATTATCTTATTGCCTTTCTTTGATTTGACACACACAGGTACAATTGACAGAACACGACTGTCTTTTCCGGCCCCGGTAGCTCCACAAGTTCCACCTGAAATGTGTGCTGTTTCACTAGTTGTGGTGTTTTCAGCTACGTCTTTCTGCCCACTCTCTGTGGCTTCATCATCCTTTTCCTTTGAGAAGTGGAGCATGCTTGGGTGTTTCTTAGAGCAATATTCACATGAAGCTCTTTTCTTACAGTCTTTGCTCAAATGTCCTTGTGTCAAGCATGCAAAGCACAATCCTTTTCCTTTAAGAAATTCCAACCGTTCTTTGTATGGCTGGTTTCTGATTTTGTGACATTCTGCCAGTACATGTTGTTTTTCACAGTATACACATGGCTTCTGGAAGGCATTAATGTTGCGACGGGACAGGTTTTTACCATTGTCTAGTGAGCTTTCAATTGCTGCTGGTGCAACACTTGTGGCAAATGCACTCCCTTTTGGCCTAGATGCTCTCGTCACTTTCACATTTGCATAAGATTTCCGCTTATCTTCAGCATCCTTTATGTCACCGAACACAGGATCTGCAGCTATTTTAGCTTGTCTGTTTATGAATGTGGCCAAATCTGAAAACCTTGCTCTTGTACCACATTTTTCTTGAATGTCAAATGCAGAAACTCTCCACATTTCTCTCATTTTGTATGGTAACTTGGAGACAATGTTTCTGAGATTAGTAGGATTGTCCATTTCTTGAAGTTGGGTAATGTCTTGCATTGCATTGTTACAACCAGTGAGGAACAAGGAGTAACTCTGGAGAGCCTTGGCATCATCTGGTTTTATTTGTGGCCAGCTGAATGCTCTGTTCATATAGACAGTTGCGATTTTTAGTTTGTTGCCATAGTGATAAGTTAGCAATTTCCTCGCCTCACTATAGCCTTGATAGGGACTCATATGCTGGCAACTTCTGACCAAGTCTCTGGGTTCACCTCTAGTAAACTGCTCGAGGAAATATAACCTGTCGCTGTCACTATCAGCTTTGTCATGAATGGTATGATCAAATGCTCGTATGAATGCCTTGAACTCAAGGAGATCGCCACTGAAAAGAGGACCATCTCTCGGGCAAATGTGACATTCTTTGCTGTTTGACTAACATCTCAGTGATATAATTTTTTTCCACATAACTTCACACAGATTTAATGGACTTCTGTTAACATAAGTTTGTTGTGTGTCAGCTTCATGTTTCACTTGATGATCATTTGCCTTTAACTGATCAATGTGTTCATAATTTATCATTGGCTGCTGGTTACTTAGCTGTGGCATTCCTGGTAAGACAGTCTCAGGATGAACATCTACATCACTTTTACAGCTGTCATGCTCACTGTTTTCCAACACTTGTATTTTTGCTGTAGAGGCGGCAATAGCTATCTCAAGCTCAAGTTGTTCCCTTTTTGCCTTTAATTTGCATTCTTCGATGCCTAACAACTGCCTCTGTTTTAGTGATGCTGCACGTGCAAGTAAGGCAGCACGTTCTGCTTGTTCCTTCTGTCGCACCAATGATATAGATTAGACCAAGACTCTGGATGGTCTTGAAGAGCGGCAACTGGCTGAGCTCGTTGTGCTCTTGGCTGTAGACTTCCTCTCCGCTGGTGCAGCAGCCACAGACATGCTGTCATCCAGACTCACGTCCTCCTGGTGTTGTTGCTTTGTTGTAGCTATCCATGTTTCAACATCAGTTATGAAAATGCTGAACTGTTCCTTTTTTGGCTTGAACCAATACATCTGATCAGCATCGTGTTCATCATCAGGTAACAGCAACAGTGCATCATCATTTGCATGCGCAAACTCTTCTAGCAGTTTTGAGCATTCATTTAAATGTTCATCAACAGTGTCCAGACTTTCATTATTTTTCATAAGTCCTTCAATCTTGTTCTTTTTTTATGTTAACTAAGACAACTTGGATCGTCTTGCACTTATAAGCCTGCTCACTTTTCGGTGTACTTTGGCGCCCTTTTCTGGCTAGTTCGGCTGCAGCAGCTCTGCAGCAGCTACTTAAGGCTGCTGCAGCCGAAGACGCCATCGTCGTCTTCGTGAACGCCGTCGTCGTCTGGTGAACCGGTTGTTTTACTTAATGTAGTGGCTATCTTAACTCTTCATAATTCTTAACTTTATCTAAATTTACTTATATATTCATAACCACATTGTATGAATGACGTAAGACAGTTTTACACGTTGAGTTGGCCCGGAAAGAACCAACAACGGTAAAACAACCGTGTTGCACCGCCATCCACACTGGTTTATTTTACACTTTTTCAGTGTCCTTCAAACCTTCAAAATAAAAGTTCCAATACGGAAGAAATACCAAAATAAACAAAAGAATGAAAGAGTTACAAATGTTTTTTTTAATTCGAATAATTACTCTTCACATTTCCTTAAAAAACAACACAAAACTTGCCTTTGACTACAATTCACTATCTTCATAATGAATTAAGTCTAGGGACCATAGTTAAATATACTATATACAGTGAGGGAAAAAAATATTTGATCCCCTGCTGATTTTGTACATTTGCCCATTGACAAAGAAATGATCAGTCTTTGTAAACAATTAGTTTATGACTCATTTCAGCGGAATCTCAGGAAAACAGCAAAGAACTGATTCTCGCTATCATAAATGTTTTGAAGATATTTCGTTTTTTACGGGGATTTTAGGCGTCCATGTCCTCCCCGGCCCCAAAGGGTTAATTAAGGTCCTGGAGTGGCCTAGCCAGTCTCCAGACCTTAATCCCATAGAAAATCTGTGGAGGGAGCTGAAGGTTTGAGTTGCCAAACGTCAACCTCAAAACCTTAATGACTTGGAGAACATCTGCAAAGAGGAGTGGGACAAAATCCCTCCTGAGATGTGGGCAAACCTGGTGGCCAACTACAAGAAACATCTGACCTCTGTGATTGCCAACAAGGGTTTTGCCACCAAGTACTAAATCATGTTTTGCAGAGGGGTCGAATACTTATTTCACTCATTAAAATGCAAATCTATTTATAACATTTTTGACATGCATATTTCTGGATTTTTTTGTTGTTATTCTGTCTCTCACTGTTCAAATTAACCTACCATTAAAATTATAGACTGATCATGTGACCGGTCAGTGGGCATACGTACAAAATCAGCAGGGGATCAAATAATTTTTTCCCTCACTGTATGTCTTTCAATTTTTGCGAAATTAATTTCAATTTTTTGGAATACAGTGGATATAAAAAGTCTACACACACCTGTTAAAATGCCAGGTTTTTGTGATGTAAAAGAATGAGACAAAGATAAATCATGTCAGAACTTTTTCCACTTTTAATGTGACCTATAATGTGAACAATTCAATTGAAAAACAAACTGAAATGTTTGAGGGGGAAAAATAAAAAACTCATAATAATCTGGTTGCATAAGTGTGCACACCCTTAAACTAACGCTTTGTTGAAGCACCTTTTGATTTATTCATAGCACTCAGTCTTTTGGGTAGGAGTCTATTAGCATGGCACATCTTGACATGGGAATATTTGCACACTCTTCTTTGCAAAAGCGCTCCAAATCTGTCAGATTGCGAGGACATCTCCTGAAATCTTCAAACAAACTGAAATCTTCAAGGGGGAAAAATGAAAAATAAAATCCTTACAATAACCTGGTTGCATAAGTGTGCACACCCTCTTATAACTGGGGATGTGGCTGTGTTCAGAATTAACCAATCACATTCAAACTCATGTTAAATAGAAGCAATTACACACCTGCCATCATTTAAAGTGACTCTGATTAATCACAAATAAAGTTCAGCTAGTAGGACTTTCCTGACATTTTCTTAGTTGCATCTCAGAGCAAAAGCCATGGTCCGCAGAGAGCTTCCAAAGTATCAGAGGGATCTCATTGTTGAAAGATATCAGTCAGGAGAAGGGTACAAAAGAATTTCCAAAGCATTAGATATACCATGGAACACAGTGAAGACAGTCATCATCAAGTGGAGAAAATATGGCACAACAGAGACA